>VMDO01003268.1:12703-147107 GCA_007922755.1 Pedetes capensis
AGAGATAGGGTGAAAGTATACAGCCCTGACGCACACCTTTCTCAACTTTAAACCACTCAGTGTTTCCTTGTTCTATTCGAACAACTGCCTCCTGGTTCATGTACAGATTTCTCACGAGCACAATTAGGTGTTCTGGTATTCCCATTTTCCGAAGTGTTATCCATAATTTGTTGTGATCCACACAATCAAATGCTTTTGCATAGTCAATAAAACATAAATAGCTATATTAGTTATGCTAAAAAGCCCAGTCTAGTTATGCTTTGATTTTTCTCCATAGAAAATTGTAGGATTTGTCCCCAACCTGTTAATAATTTGATCACACTGAGCTGCAGGCAGGTTAGCTCGCAGTCTGGTGCAATTCATTTTCTAAGACGCGTGGGCCTAGAGCACAGGCTCCACAGCGTCTGTTGCTTCAAGCCAGGCAGAGCCACCGCGAACTCCCAGGAGAGGCCACGAGAGGGCGTCCTCGCCAAGCAAACCCGCCCAGCGCGCTCAGGAAACCCGGCCAAAGAAGCACACGGTAGGACGCCCAAAGTGACCCAGGTACAACGCCTCGTTCCCAATTCCCGGAGCAAAACCTGCTTTACAAAGGTAGCAATAACTTAAAATGCACAGTAAACAGACCATGGTTCCACTGGGGCTCGAACCCAGGACCTTCTGCGTGTAAAGCAGACGTGATAACCGCTACACTACGGAACCACACAAAACGTCGCTTTCGAGAATTGGTAGTTCAAGATAAAAATATTTCAATGAAACAATAAAATCGAAGTTCAGGGTTTGAAGATCGCTCTTTGAAGGAAATTTTCGGAATGCTTTCAGCCTTCAGCAACGGAAGGAAAATGAAACTCGCTGCAGAACTGGGCGCGCCGCAGAGACACCGCCGAAACGGCTTTGCCTCCAGCTACCGGGAACAAAATCCAAAATTCCAGGCTTGCTAAAGGTGAAATTAACCCTAACAGAAGGAAGAAGAAAAGTTCACAGGTCCCATGGTTCCACTGGGGCTCGAACCCAGGACCTTCTGCGTGTAAAGCAGACGTGATAACCGCTACACTATGGAACCACGTGCTGGCGGCTCCGCGTCTGAATTTAGTATCTGCACACAAAGGCGTTATGACGGCGGGAAATGGAACTGCGATTGGGTGCTTGGTGATCCGACACAGAGAGAAACCTTTTCAAACGCATTTCGGGTTTTCTGGAGCAGCTGCCTCACAAGCTTCGCCACCTGGCTCCATTGTTGTTGAAAGAAAGCGCTGGACGCTTCCGGGCGCCGCTCCCGTCCTGATGTAGGCAGCGCAGGAGAAATAAAGTACCTGGCTCTGTGGCGCAATGGATAGCGCATTGGACTTCTAGACAAGTGGAGGCATTCAAAGGTTGTGGGTTCGAGTCCCACCAGAGTCGCTCTTGTTTTGGTTAAAAAAAGGGATAAAAGGATCAAAACGTGAGGTTCAAAAATAAAACCAAAATCGTTCACCCTTAAAATGTTCTGTCTAGTGCATCCACATAAAAACACATATCCTAGAATATGGCCGCTGGTTTGGAGGTATCTGGAATCCTACCACTGGAACCTTCTCTCAGTCGTTTTCATGTTACTCGTGTCTGGTGATGGGATGAAGAAATTGAAATGCGATCAAAATTACTAAAAGGATGTTTGGGGATTTTTTGTGTCTTTGTTTGCGTTCCCCCCCCCACCACCACCACCCCATGTTATTATTTTACATCAAGAATAAAAACAATTTTAAGTTGTCTGGAAACTTTAAATCTCTCAGTGTTGCCCGAGTTGCTGAAAAGTGAAAGTCAGCTTTATCAGTTACCAGAATGGCCGAGTGGTTAAGGCGTTGGACTTAAGATCCAATGGATTTATATCCGCGTGGGTTCGAACCCCACTTCTGGTAAGAGGAGGTTACTTTTCTAAGTATCAACCTTGTTTCAGAATTCTTATCTGCATCAGTACTGCAATAGTACGTTCCCAGGTAATTGTAGCCAACGCAATCTGAACTAGAAAGTTACAATGACATTTAAACATGAAAGTTGATGTCTTTTTCCCAGATAGACAAAATGTAGGACAATTTCAAGAAAGAAAATGTCTATGCAGCTTTATACTATTGGGCTTAGGGACAAAGAACACTGTGCTGTAAAAATGTTCACTCTTACCCAACATTTATCTCTTGAGATCTCTACTTATGCCAAGCACTGTTCTTAATGTTTGGGATGTGGGCTGCCGAAAGAACCAACAGATCTGTCCTAGAAGAAGTACAACCAGAGTGCTTCTCAGAAGCAAGGATGGCTAGACTGTGTCTTACATTTCTTGGACATGTAGTCAGGAGAAACCAATCCCTGCAGAAAGACATCATGTTTGGGAGAGTGGTAGGTCAGGGAAAAAAGGAAAACTCTCCACCAGATGGATTGACACAGTGTCAGTGTCTGCAACAATAGGTTTAAACATAAATAAGATCATGTGCCTGGCACAGAATCCGAAGTGTTTCGATCTGCTGCACATAGGGTCGCTATGAGTAGGACTGGATGGCACCTAACAACAACAAATATATATATATATATATATATGTATATATATATATATATACACACACACACATACACATACATACACATACATACATATATACATACATACATATTTAATGTTAATATGTGACTACATAATAAATATTTTCATTTATGCATATGCTTCTTGATTTTTTCACAAATAAGTATGATTCCACACACAGTTTGGTACATTGTATTCTTTCTAGTTAACATAGCCTGGGTACTTTTCCATACTGGTTATTTTTTTAATCTTTGCCCACTGTTCTCCTTGTGTTGTTTTCTATAAAAGAATGCAAAGCTCCTTGTTCGCCCACATAGGGGAACTAAAATGGACCTGAGGCTCCACCTCAAAGGATTCCAAATCCTCCCTTCCAGGGATGTTACACAATGCCTTAAGGAATGATATGGCAAAGAAGTTACAAAGAAGCAGGAGAATTTTTAAACCGAATTAGCTATGTCTGGGAAACAAGTGCCCATAGATAAATAACAGAACTCCCTAAAAAGATAAAATCCAGCCCGTAGCTTGCAGGATCAAAATCTTTCAATGGGAGCTTCAGGGAAATGTTCAGACTCCCTAGAAAAGCAAATAACTCATCCCCCACTTGCTGGTCCCTCTGCTCAGAACTTTCTCTCCAAGTCTTCAGGGCCAAGTCACCATCCACAGCCTAATTCAGGTCTTTGCCACCCCCTGGAAAACTTTTGCATACTGGAGCTGGGCAAATCCTCCTTGATCCACAAAGGCTCACCATCTTCCAAGAGCTTGACTGGGGGCTTCTGACTGGCTTGTCATCCTGCCCCAAGAGAGGACGGTACTGGGATTTTGCAGCCCCACTAGCTGGCCGAATTCCTGGACCACACACAGTGTGCACTCCAAATAGAAACTTAACAATTACAAACAGAATATTCATCATTGCTCTGTCCACAAGGTGCTCCTCCGCGCTTCACAGACCAAGACTGGAATTAGAAATCCTGCTGCCCACTCGCTGGCGCATGAGAGACGTCCTAAATCTGGGGGATTCCTCATGGAAAGTTCCCTTTAAGGCTGTCCAGGCCTCGGGTGCTGCTCTACGCAGGGCCTGATCAGACAGGCCGTTCCTTGTTTAGTTTTTATAGTCTATATGTGATGGGAGAACAACAGAACTGAAGACTCTGCCTCCACCTATGCCTGAGCTTCGACTTTGCAGGTTCACCTCTCAGGAAATGAGCAGAAAGATTTAGGATTTTAAACCTGCGGAGAGGGAGATAGGACAGCTTCCCTCAAGAGCCCGAGTAGCTCAGTCGGTAGAGCATCAGACTTTTAATCTGAGGGTCCAGGGTTCAAGTCCCTGTTTGGGCGGAAGTTGTTTTGATTAAGCCCCTAAAGGAACTTTGATTAAGCCCCTAAAGGAACTTGAGTCCTACATTAGTGATGGAGCAAGAGTGAAGTGTAAAACCCACTTGAGATCCATTCTTAGGGAATGTAAGACTTAGAAAGTAAAGAAAGACAAGTACCTACCTGGCTTTTGCTGAAAAAAATGAAAGGTGGGAAAGTGCCAAGTAACTTTCTCTTCCAACTTCTTTGCCTGCAGCCGTACCACTGTGGCATCAGATCTCAGAAGCTAAGCAGGATCGGGCCTGGTTAGTACTTGGATGGGAGACCACCTGGGAATACCAGGTGCTGTAGGCTTAGGAAAAGGGCCAGCAACCCACTCCCAAAACACAATCAACCACTGAAACACCTATGAATGGCAGAGGAGCAGTAACAATACTGTTTCCCCTGTTGTACACAGAGTCACTACCAGTCGGACACCAACTCAACAGCACCTGACAATAACCAACTTGTTTATGTTGCTTTGTCTTCAGATATTTTTCTTAAAATGACATGCATTACTTTGATATTCAAAGCATCAATAAACACATAACCATGAAAGGTACACATCTGGCTTCAGAATCACAACAGAAATATTCTGGGCGGGAATGTGCATCTTTTAACACTGAGCAATGTGTTCAGGAGTTTTAATTAAAAGCCAGGAGAGGAAGCTGAGGTCTCAAGAAATATTTCAGATGCAGACACACAAAGGCACAGAACTTATACACCTCTGGCTAGGAGCTGTCCTTTGCCAGATTCTTAGTGCGTTAGCAGCCCCTGCCTTGTGAGTCCTGCTGTAGACACAAATGTCTTGACGATTGTCTTCATGTGTGTCACTGGTGAGAAAATTTGCAACCCTAGCAAGGTGGCTACACTGGGGGGTGAACTCAGGGCTTAGCACTTGAATAGCAGACATGTCAGTCTCCGCAGTGTGCAACCCCGAGCCCCGTGTTGCTCCCTAACAATAGCGGGCACAGTGATTATGGGACTGGGAACAGATCATCCGCTGAGTTAAGAAGCTTATAAATGCTTTAAATCCTTATAATGCTATACTAAATACTGTGGTCTAATTATTATTATTATGTACGCCTTTAAGTGACAAAAAGAAGAGCTCTGACTGTGTGTGTGTGGAGGGGGGGTGTATGTGTGTATGCGCATGTGTGTGTGTCTGTCGTTACAAGTATGCAATGGAATTGGGGAGAAAGGCCAGCATCCCGAGGAGACAGAAGTGGACTCCGGCACCAGCAAAATGTTCTGCTGAAACCCAGGATCAAACCAGGACCTTCACACGTTCAGCCTAACACACTCCCAACTGACCTGTTTCGCCTATGGCAGGCATAACTCCCCACCCTACTGGACGGAAATTTTAAAGGACAAGAAAAAATTCATTTCCCTTCACTTCCAATGTTCTAATTTCTAATTTCACCTTTCAAGGTGTATTCTTTTTAGTTCTATGGCTTTTCAAACAGCACCAATATTAATTCCTAACGTGGGGACACTTTCGGGTTCTGCCTCACCCCAGTTTACATTTTATTGTCTTCTTATGCTTTCTCTACCTCCACTCAGGCCCCTAATAAGAACAAAAACAGCCACTAAGCACCCAGTGTGCTTCCAATGCTTGATCTACATGGTAGCATTCAATCCCCTCTCCCCACATCTGCCATAAGTTTTTGTTTTTTTTGTTTGTTTGTTTGTTTGTTTGTTTCGGTACTGGGGGTTGAACCCAGGGCCTCGCACTTGCATGCTTTGCAAGTGCTGGACCACTGAACTGCACCCCCAGCCCATTTTTTTACTTTTTTTTGAGACAGGGTCTCCCTAAATTAAGCAGACTGCCTCTGGTCTTGAACTTATGATCCTCCTGCCTCCGCCTCCCGAGTTGCTGGGATTATAGACGTGCGCCACCATGCCTGGCTTTGCCATAAGAATTCTTAAATGCAATAACCAATTGTCCCCTAATCATCCAGGACTGAACCAAATCTGTCCACACACTCCAACACCTAAAATATCGTGATCCAAAAAGACCTTGTACCAAAAGAGGCAAACTATAGCGAGAAGGAAATGAATTGGAAGAGAAGAAGAAAAGACTAGAAGGACCCAATGCCCTCCAGCACCTGTTGTCTCGACCAGCTGGGTCTGTGCTTGGTGAGGAAGAAAATGGTGGGAGCAAAGAAATGTCAAAAGTAGACTCCCTCAAGAAGGACAAAAATGTGAGTGTTTGCCTCAGCTCCATACCTGTTTCTCTCCCGGGAATGCCTCTGGAGTCCCATGATTCACTTTCCAAAAAAAAAAAAAAAAAAGGAAAGAACAGAAAAAAGAAAGAAAGGAGGAGGAGGAAGAGAAGAAGCCATCTTGCTCAGCCAATCCATTCTTCCTTGGATCAGTGACCACTGCTATTACTTTAAAACATACCAACCAGGTCACATGACTATGGGCTTATAATCTTGGATATATTGGGCATATGTGTCTTTGAAATGCCTTTTTATTTATTTCAATATGTATCTCTTCATTTAAGGCTAGATTGAAAACTTTTTAATAATAATAATGACGTTGTTGTTGTTGTTGTTAGGTGCCATCAAGTCAGGTCCAACTCATAGCAATCTTCATAGGGTTTTCAATGGCTGATTCTTTCAGGATTGCCTGGGAGTGGATTGTCACATCCTTCTCCTATAATAATAGTAATAGCTACCATGAATTGATTGCTTGCATTTAGGTAGACTCTGCCAAGTATTGTGCATGTGTTACTATCTCATTTAATGATAACAAGTTTATGACTTGGAAGGTGGTATTATAATTTCCTTTCTCCTAAAGAAGCTGAACTTTAAAGAGAAAAGAGGAGGTAATTGTGAGGCTTGTGTCTACACTGGGTGAGTCATTCCTGCCTGGTCAGTGAAGAACCTGCCTCACACTTGAGCTCCACCTCCATCTTGGCCCTTCCTCAGTAATCAGGACTCCAAGGGTACCAGAGACCAAGGGCTAAGAGGGCAGCTGACTCATTTCACCCACATTCCCACATTAGGATATGGAGATATGCTTGATTCTGTGCCCTGGCTGAAGCAAGGAAGGTTCAATCTCTACTAAGCAAGAGACGCTCCTGATCCTCTGACCTCACAGGGAAAATTAGTTCTCTTTGGTAATCTTACACCTGAGCTTTTTGTGTTTACAGGCCAACTTCCAAGAGCCAGGGCTTTCCCTTAATTTGCAGTGAGTGGGCACTGACTTTTTTCAGTTTTGTCCCAGTGCTTTTGTGAGTTTTCATTGCAATGAACATGCATTAGGTTAAAGAAAAACACTTCCATGCACAATGAAATTTGAGATGAAACCAATCCCTGTGTCTTTTAACATTGCTTCCATACCTTAGAGACAAATTCTGAAAGCTCCCTAAATCTTCTCTTCAGTAGGCTAATCTTAATAGTCAGCTCTTTGAAATGCTCTTGACAGGAAATAGTTTCAAGTCACTTAACCAGTCTGATTGCTATTGAAGAACAAAAGGCTGAACACCAAACTCCAGTTTTGCTTTCTGGCCATTAAAGAGTGGGATTATCACCTCCCTCATTCTACACCCACTAGTTCACATTCACTTTATTCAAACACTCAGTTTTTCCATCCTGCCGCAGTTATATTTTCATTTTCCCCATCCTACCCTGTTACTGTTGTCTTTTAAATCTTAGTGCAAGACATTAAGAGGCCTGATTATCCTTACTCTAGTAACGAACTATAGAAATGATCCCTGAAAGTATAGTCTTTGATTATCCTTACTTTACGATACGCCACCCTAGTGTCTGGAATACAATTAAGTTACAATTTTGAGTTACATTTTAATTGGAAGAAGACAGTCTCACTACCTGGCCTGGATGGTGGGGTTACTTCAATCTTGTTACTAATGCACTTACAAATCACCTAACAGAATAAGCTATTTTAGATTCTTATTCATTTCACTCATTTCAACAAGCATCTAGTGAGTGTTCAGGACACTATGCTAATCGATGACATCAATAAGACAGAATGGAACTACTCAGTCTTTATGGCCTTGCAACCTTTTGTTGGGGTTGCCTGACTGAAGGATACTTTTGTCTTGACGACCTACCAAACACTCATTGATTTCAACCTGTAAAACTACATATAACACCATGTTTTGTAAAGACAGTTTGGATGTTCCTAATTCCTATGCCCTCTCAACCCTTTCCCCACTTTGGGGCCACTCTAAGTGCTGGATGAGTAAATGTGGCTTCCAGCCACTACCGGAGACATTACCAGCAGGCAAACACCTGTAACTGGGCTTTTACTCCCTCCATCCCTGAATTTTAAAAGTAGCAATAATTTTTACACCTACGCCAAGCAAGTGAATTCACGAAAGCACAAGGAACACACGATGTGGTTAGGTAACTCTTCACGATGGATAGCAAATTTCAGAAACAAGGAAGACTCAAAGATGCACTAAAGACGAGGTCACGGTGAAGACCAAACTCAACTCTAAAACAACGAAAAGTAGGGTTTTGCCCACACCATATGCACACCCCCAAGCTGTTTCCACTTCCCGGGGAGGAAGGCTCCCACACTAAGGCTGGAGACGCGGGGTGGAGGGGAGGGGAGGGGCTCCCCCGTGCGGAAGCCTCCGCAGGGCTGGCTGCGCGCGGTTGCCTGGCTCCAGCCTCCCCCGAGCGCACGACAAGGAGCGCGCGTAGAGGCCTGGTTCTCAGCCGGCCGGGGCGGACGCTACGGACACGCGCAGAGGAAAGTGGAGGGGAGGCAGGGGGGAGGGGCAGGCAGGGGGGAGGGGGAGGCAGGGCGGTGAAGCCCCTCCCACCCCCACGCCACTTCTCACAGTTACCAGCAACCGCGCGCTCTGAACTCCGCGCGCTCTGAACTCCGCGCGCAAAGCCGCGGCTGCGCCCTGGTCCCGTCCTTTGGACCCCACTCTGCCCAGCGCGCCCCCTTTTCTCCCGCCGCGGAAGCTGCCATGGACCACAGCGTCTCCCCGCACTGGGGGTCGCTCTCTGGGAGCGGGGGTGCGCCCCCGTGTGGGCAGAGGGCGGCTCCGCGGGGCCGTGTCCAGAACGCCACGCTTTCCCAAGAGCAGGAACTCCCCCCGGGGAGGGCGGAGCGGGGTCCGCGCGTGGGTCCCACGCGCCCAGCAGGAAGGAGCGAGAGAGGCTCTGCAGAAGTCGCTGCAGGGGGGCGGGGGGGGGGGAAGCGGCTGCTAGGGCGTCTCCAAGGCGCGCGCCGAATGCGGAGTGAATCCGTGAGGGCGAGGGAGGAGAAACCTCCGCTGGTCTTTGCACAAAGTCCACGGCAACTTCCCAAAAACTGGTTGGGATCACCGTGTGCACACTGTTATTTTATATTCCTTTCTCTAAATGCGCTGAGGCCTAACACACGAAACACCCTAAATCTAATTCTTATTTTCATGAGAAAAAGGAAAACAAAAAGCAAGCGCCCGAACAGGGACTTGAACCCTGGACCCTCAGATTAAAAGTCTGATGCTCTACCGACTGAGCTATCCGGGCTCACGTTGTATATTGCCACTGCAGTAATTGAAGACTGTCATTCTTTCCGCTATAGCTTGAACAAACATGTGACCTAACGAGCTATTCTTTCTTTTGTGTGTGACCGATCCAATCCCAAAACCCACAACCCGCGGGAATGGGAAAAAAGCGAAGTGAGGGGTACAGAGGAACAGTGATTAGGTTGTACTTTGGCAGCGGGATACAGATTTTCTTAAAACACGCTACCCCTTTCATTTAGCTCCCCTCCACCACCACACCGCAAAGGAGATCCCTAAGTTCTGCAAAACTGCGTGAAGGGAGAAGCAGACGCCTGCTAACTGTTCTCGCCCCAAAGCATTTCTTCGCCCTAAACCGAAAGGGCAGAATCAGAGAACATGGTTGAGTGGTTAAGGTATCAGGCTGCCCTTGCTTCCAAGACACCACTTCCAATATTTTGTCCCCATCCCAGGAGCCCACGTCAAAAAAAAAAAGAAAAGAAAGAAAGAAAGAAAAGAAAAGAAAAAAATTTTCAAAAAAAGCGCGAAGCAGATGAGAGAGACACGGTCTGGACAGAGCTCGGACATCCCTACGCCCACCGCGCTCGGTGCTCGGATCCTGCAGCGACCCCTGCCGACCGCACTGGCCCCGCCCTTCGGCTCCGCCCACGCGCACGCGCAGTTCGGGCAGCCCTTCCCCAGCGGAGCCCACCGGCTTCCTCCCGCTCACCTTCCCCATGTAATTCTAGTTTTATGTTTCAGATATGGCTACAATCTTTCCGGCCTCTGGGCCCTTGCAGGTGCTCTTCCACTGCCAGTTGAAATGTTACCTCACTTTCGATTTCATGCTTCTCGTTTCCCCCAAGCATCTGTAAAGGAGAAAAAATAATTTTCCCTGTACTGCATGCTCAGACGAGACCCTTGTAAGAAAAGAAAAACAGCCGGACGCGGTGGCGCAGGCCTGTCATCCCAGCGACTCAGGAGGCAGAGACAGGAGGATCCCAAGTTCGAGACCAGAGGCAGTCTGCGCAATTTAGCGAGACCCTGTCTCAAAAAGTAAAAAAATGGGCTGAGGGTGCAGCTCAGTGGTCCAGCATTTGCAAAGCATGCAAGCGCAAGGCCCTGGGTTCAACCCCCAGTACCGGAAAAAAAAAAAATAGAGGAAAACAAAGAGAAGGATATTGACACGTGCATTTCATATACATAGGAGAGTCCCAAAGACTGAGTAATTCTTAAGGGGCTGGCTTAGCGCTCCGGTTTATGTAGCACCTTCAACAAAGAACCATAAATTTGGGGGAAGTGACAAGACAAAGGCGCCTACGTGTCCACGGCCAGGAAATTATAGGAAAGTAAATAAATATGGAGGAAATTAATGATAGACATACATAGTTGGGAAAGTTTGTCATACAGATAGATTTCTCCGGTGTCATTCCCAAGCTTATAAGGGTCTAATATTGTCAGTGAACAAACTTTATCCTTCCTGGTAAAGAAGGGAGGAGGGATATCTTTTTAAATATTGTCCTCCTTTGCGGAAATTAGGAGGAAGGTGGAGAACTTTTGTATCTCCTTCTTAATTGCCTTCAGCATTTTAAAAATAATCCTTATGTGAAAGTGGCGCATGTAGGATGGCATATTCTGCTGTCACACATTGGAGAATGCAGCTTAAATGCCATCCTCTCTGAGAAGCTCCCTGTGACCAACTGGTGGAGTAGCACTGCTGCGGGCAGGTGTGGGGCCTTAGAGAACTATGTCTTGAAAGGCGAGTAGGAGCTTGCAGGCATGCAGGAAAGTGATTCAACCAGAGATAAGCTGTCTTCTCTGAGCTTCTTGCTTGGATACCCAGTGCTTTTCACAAAGATTCCCCACTCCCTCTTCAGGCTGAAGCTGGACAGGGTTTGGACTGTCAGGGCAAAGGTCCAATATATTCTAGGAGTTTGATTCCCACCTTTAATAACAATTCCACTCTGCCCCCTTACCTGTCAAATAACACTTTTTATAGCATGCTGTCTGATTTCTCCAGAGATGTAGACAATAGGGTACAGACAGAGAGATGAAAATAGAAATAAAGATAGCGGTATTTTAAGAACATGGCACAAACAATTGTGAGTATTGGCAGATTCAAAACCTGTAGGGCAGGCTGACGGTCTGAAAGTTCCAATAAGAGTGATATTGCAGTCTTGGGTCCAAATTCAGCAAAGCAGGAAGGTGGGGATTCAGGCAGGTTTTCGATGTCAAAGTGTTGAGAATTCCTTTCATCAGAAATCTGTCTTTGCTCTTAAGGGCTTCAAGTGATTGCACAAAGCACAGATACGCTACGGAGGGTAACTGGCTTTGTTCAAAGCCTACTGGTTTAACTGTTCATCATATTTTTTAAAACCCTTTAACACTAACGTTTAGACTGGTGTTTGACCAAACATCTAGGCACCATAAACTAACCAAGTAGATACATAAAATTACCTGTCACCCGTGCTGACATACACCACACAGTTCAAACCACCCAATTCATTAGCCCACCAGTTTGCTTTCCTTCATTTTGACCGTCAGATTTACAAGAGTCCCTTACCAAAATGCATCTTCCCACTTCAAGCACCCAAGCAGCCAGCATCTTGGCAGGTCAACAGAAAGGGGTGAAGTGTATAAACGGGTTTGCAGAAGGTATGTTTCCATTTTGCCTTTGACCACTCTTGCAGTGCTTTGAATGTGAGAAGGGGACCTCATTCCTCTCTCTCCCTCTCTCTCTCTCTCTCTCTCTCTCTCTCTCTCTCTCTCCCTCCCTCCCTCCCTCCCTCCCCCTCCCCCCCTCCCTCCCCCTCCCTCCCTCCCACCCTCCCTCCCTCTTCCTCTCTCTCTCTCCTTCTCTCTCCCTCTCCCTCTCCCTCATCCTGACTCCTGGCTTTTCAAATAAAAGGTGCTGCCTAAATGTGTGTTGTTCCTTTGCATTTCCCCAAGGGGGTGGCTCATAATCTTCACAAAATTTTGTTTTGGTTTGGTTTTTATTAGAGCCTTCAGAATCCTCTGTTCCCTCCCACAATTCGAGAGGAGTGTAGATGGCTCTGGAAGCCTGTGGATGGGTGGTGACCAATTCCTGGCGTGTTTCCTAGTGATTTCTGCTAGGGGCTTGTCCCTCCAAGGCAAGAACAAATCAACTGATAGATGCAAATGCATTTGTAAAGGGCCGGGTATTGAGAATCAGAAACAGTACTGTCTCCTCTGAAATCCCAGTTGTCCTGAGTAGTGTCTGGGTATCTTTGCTGGGGCAGAAGGTGGGTGGGTAGCGCATGGCCAGGAGAAGGGAAGGATGGTATGATGTAAAACAGTGGTTTGCAATTTAGCCAATAAAAATAACAGGGTGCCCAGTTAAATCTAGATACCACAGAAACACCAAAAACATACTTCACAAGTTCTGTGAAACATGTGAGACAATGCTTACAATAAAAAGTAATTTGTTGTTTTTCCTCTGAAATTCACGCCCAGTTGGGCATTCTGTATCTGACCTGAGACCCTTAGTGTGGCGTTAAACCACAAGGGGCTTCCCTCCCGCTCCCGTCCTGCTTCCTTTCCTCCATCCAGGAGCTGTCTTAGGGCCCCGGTTATTGTTACGTCAGCTGAACAAAGCCAATGTGTTTTCGAAGATTTCTTTAGCCAAGAGGAGTCCAGGTTGTGGCCATCCCCGGAGAGCCCTCGGGCCCTGGGACCCAGCCCCCTGCAGGGCGGCACAGCCCAGCGCCGCGCACTTGGCGGCCAAACCCCGAGCCAGGCGCAGCCCCAGCTCCCCTCACCCGGGAAGAAAGGATCCGACGAGGCAACTGGCTGGAACATCGGGGGAAACCGGAAAGAAGGGCGGGGCTCTAAGAAGAAAGTGAGCTGTGCGTAAGAACAGGACCTGGTCCCCACCCAGGGACACCAACTTTACACTGAACACTTTTAAAAGAAGCAAATGCCGGCAGCTCCCTGGATCTACCCACGCGCAAGTGCGCAACGCTCACAGATTAGCAACTCACAGGTCCCCTGTAAGGAAATTCGTAACACGAACTGTTTGTGGGGTCGCTGGAGGTTGTGATGCGACATAAAACCATTGCCGAAACCCGGGATCGAACCAGGGACCTTTAGATCTTCAGTCTAACGCTCTCCCAACTGAGCTATTTCGGCTGCCCCTGAAGTGGGTTTTTTTTCCCAATGTAATTATAATGAAACACTTTTGTTTCACAGTAACAAAGCCATTACGTAAGTTTAATTGAAGGCAAGCATTTTACAAGTTACAGCGACGATAAAGCAAGGATCTTAATACACTAAAATTAGTAACTACTTTCCTCGTGGGTTATTGTTGTTGTCCTGTAATTTGCTTCTTATTTAAAACTCGTTCATGGATCTTTATTTTGTGATACTTGTATAGACCTATTTCATGCTTTATTAATCCATGCACAGCACTTGGTTGTATGGATATAACAATCTGTTTAACTAAACTTCCCTCTAAATTCCATTAATGTACCCCTAGATTTCATTATTTAAAGCAACACTGAAATAAATATTTTTTGACTGTATTTATAGGAAGACAGATTTTTCAAGGCCAAAAGATTTGAACACTTTTATTTACTTTTAATAAATGTCATCGATTTGGACATCATAAACGTTTAGAAAATGTTTGGAAAAATACAGGAAGAGCTAGCACATGCAAAGCCCTGGCTTTGAGCCCTGGCACTGGAGAGGAAAAAAAAAAAAAAAAAAACAGGAAAGCCACTTGTAAAGTCTTCACATGTGGACCTTCAATGTTATCTCCACATGAGGTATTCATAATCATCATATTTGTTAAAATAATTGATTTGCTAAACCTACTACTAAAAATACACTTCAACCAGGAGTGGTAACCTATACCTATAATCCTGGCAACTCGGAAGGAGGAGACAGAAGGACCAAAAATTCAAAGTCAGAGGCAGCCTACTTAAAATAGGCTGCCTCAAGATAAAATATATAAAAGGGACTCAAGGGTTGGCCTAGTGATAGAGCACTTGCAAAGTATGCGTGAGGTCCTGGGTTCGTCCACCTAGTACTAAGTGTGTGTGTGTGTGTGTGTGTGTGTGTGTGTGTGTGTGTGTGTGTTGTTGTTGTTGTTGTTGTTGTTGTTGTTGCTGCTGCTGTTAGGTGCCATCAAGTCAGTGTCCAACTCATAGTGACCCTATGTACAATAGGCAAAACACTATTGTCATACTTCTCCACTATTCATAGGGTTTTCAATGGCTGATTGTTTTGGGGAAATGGGTTGCCAGGTCATTCTCCCAAGGCTACAGTACCTGGTGTTCCCAGGCCGTCTCTGATCCAAGTACTAACTAGGTCTGATCCTGCTTAGTTTCTGAGATCTGACAGGATCAGACGCCTGATCCTGTGGTACTGCTGCAGGCATATATATATGTTTTAATTTTTGTAACCCCATCTTGGATTTTTCCCCCATTTTAAAAAATATATATACAATTGAGAAATGGGATTAGCTCAGGGCTCTTTCAAACTCTGAGAGCAAGTTTGTTTTAATAAAACTCCTAATGTGATGATTCTATTCCACCTCTGCCTCCCATTTCCTAATTGGGCAGCCCTTGCATTCATTCAATTGAAAAATGTCCTAAATGCTCTTAGTCAGAATAATTCAATGTCTCATATCAACTGGATTCATAAATACAGAGAGAACATGGGTTTATCATAACATGGCATGAAAATATGGGGTTTAGAATTTATAAACAATAGACTTAGAGTGGGAGGATGATTCCACATTGCCCTTCTCAAGAGGGAGTAAGGAAAGAGTGCAGGTGAGGTGAGAGGAATGGAGCTGTCACGCCTAAACTAGAAGGCTTCAAAGTCTTTTCAGACTTGAGAGCCTATCCTTTGTTTAGCTTAAACTTCCTTTTTTGCTTTCCCTGGGTAATTGTCATAGGAAAAGTCCTGAAATGGTTCCCTAGACAACCTCCCAGCTAGCCGAGTGCCTGAAACTGTTACTGTGATGGATTTCCCTTCTGTGATTAGAATATATTATATAGCACAGCTGACTCTAAAAGATGTGGTTATGTACGTGGGCCTAAACTCATCACAGGAACCCTTTAAAAGCAGGGGGTCTGTGATGGTTAATCTTGATTGTCAATCTGCTTGTGCTGAGAGACACCCAGGGGATTGGTAAACGGAAGCTCTGAGTATGTCTGTCAGGGTGTTTGGAAGACAATTAGATCATGGAGACTCTGAGGTCTGAACCAAGGCTTCATCCAGTGATGGATTCAAAATTTGAGCAGACTGTTCCGGAGGTGGTGGAACTGTGGAAGGTGGGGCCAGCTGGAGGAAGTGGATCCCTGCGGGTGTGCTTTAAGGGTATAGTTTGCCCCTGGCCGCTTTCTGTCCCTCCTCACTGCTTCTTGGCTCCCCAAGGTGGGCAGTTCAGCTCTGTCACACAAACCCTTTCCCCATCATGTTCTGCCTTAGCCCCAAAGCAATGAAGCTGGCCGACCATGGACTGAAACCATGAGCTAAAATAAATACTTCTTCCTTTAAATTGTTTCTCTCAGGTATTTGTCACAGTGCCAGAAAGTCTGACTGACACTGGGTTTTCTCCAGCAGGTTGCAGAAAAGACTCAAGTTCAAAACACAAGGAGGCTGTAATGCTACCTTGCCAGCTTGAAGATGGAGATCTCATGGCAAGCAATGTGGACAACCTCTAGCAGTTCAGAGTGGCTCCCAGCTGACAGCCAGCAAGGAAATTGGTCCTGGTTCTACAGCTACAAGAAACTAAAAGCTAGCTGGGCACGGTGGCACAGGCCTGTAATCCCAGCCACTCAGGAGGCAGAGGCAAGAGGATTGCAGGGTGCTAGGCCAGAGGCAGGCTGCATAACTTAGTGAGACCCTGTCTCAAGACAAAAGATTTTAAAAAGGGCTGGGGTGCAGCTCAGTAGTACAGTGCTTGCAAAACATGTGTGAGGACCTGGGTTTGACCCCCTTAAGTGAGGGGAGGGGGAAAAAACAACAACAACAACAACAACAACGGAAAAAAAAACCTGAAGGCTGCCAACAAGAATGAACTTGGAAACATTTTCCCCAGTGCCTCCAGATAAGAACTCAATGTAGCTGATATTTTTATTTCAGCCTTATGATACCATGAGCAGAGCCACATCATGTGTGACTTCTCATCTTCAGAACTGTGAGCTAACATTCAGGCCAGTAAGTTTATGGTAATTAGTTATGAAGCAATGGAAAACATATAATAATATAGACTTCTCATAGGTGTCAGACCCGACTCAACAACAACAAACAACAACAGCGTGGGCACAAACAAAAACCTAACAGATCTGTCCTAGAAGTGCAACCAGAGTGCTCCTCGGAAGCAAGGATGGCTAGGCTGTGTCTTACATAGTTTGGATATATTGTCAGGAGGGACCAATCCCTGGAGAAGGACATCATGTATGAAAGAGAGTAGCAGGTCAATGAAAAACAAGAAAGCCCCTCAACCAGATGGATTGACACAGTGGCTACACTAATGTACTTAAATATAAAAAAGATCATGTGCACGGCAAAGTGTTGGGGAGCATTTCATTCTGTTGTACAAAGGGTGGCTATGAGTCAGACCTCATTGATGGCACCTAACAACTACGACAACATCCTAGGTGTGGTATATGGATGACAGAGTAGATTTAAATGGTAAATTTGTTGCTTGCCTATGATTTGGGCAAGTCAGTTTCTTCATATTTGTATTTTAGATATAATTGTGCAAATAACTAGTGCAATTATCACATATATAACCGTACTAGCCCTAGCCCTAACTTTAATTTTTAAAGAATATATATATATATATATATATATATATATATATATATATATGTCATGGGAACCCGTTCCCCTCCCCCAAAAAAGCCAATCAGCCATTGAAAGCTCTATGAGTAGCAGAGAAGCACAATAGTGTTTCGTTTGTTGTACGTAGGGTCTCTATGAGTCAGAAACCAACTTGATGGCACCTAACAACAACTACATATTTACATTCCAACTGGCCAAGCGATTTTAATCTGCAGTTTCTTTGAGTCTCCCATTCTTAGTTCTTATGCAAATGTAACTATCACATGTAAGACCCAATTATTTATTATTTTGTGGTGCTGGGGATTGAACCCAGAGCCTTGTACATGCTAAGCAAGTGCTCTACCATGGAGTTACACCCTCGGCTCCTGTTTCTAAATTTTTTTCAATCTCAGTATCTCACTAGTTGGGCAACCTGTCTCTGGCCTCGAACTTGTGACGCTCCTGCCTCAGCCTCCTGAGTAGGTGGAATTACAGGCCTGTGCCATGATTCCCAGTTATGAGACTCATTTTGTGAGCTGTTTGTCATCTCCAACAAAGCTTGTCCAAAAATGAGCCTATTTTTCCCTCTAAACTTGTCCTACTACCACCTTCCAGCTAAGTTTCTCAAGCCAGAAAATTATAAATTCTTTCCTCCCTCTGTTCTCCATTTGTAATCATACCCAATGCTGCTCAGACCACTTCATATTTCTGGGATCCCTCGACTTCTCTTCATCTTTATGTCTTCTCCAACCTCTTAATGGGTCTTCTTACCTACAATTTTTTTTCTCCCAGACAACTTTTTTTCTCCCAGATTGGGGGGGGACCCCCGCCCAATCATGCTTAAAAATCCATCACTGGTTAAAAACAAAACGCAAGGCTCCTTTAAATGCTGTATAAAGCCTTCAGTAGCTCAGGCAGTACCTTTTTCCAGTACTGTAGCTCTGTGTTCTTTCTTTGACTCCAAACTTTACCAATCCATGCAGTCACCCAGCTTCAGGATGCTTTTTTTGACCTTGCTCTTCATCTTTGTCCATGCATCATTTTTACATTGCTCTTACTTTACCCCCCTATTGAACCTGCAACTCTCAGCTCACTTTCCCCTAGTTCTAGAAGCTTTCTCTGCCTGTCTCTATCCCTCTCCCCCAACTCCATACAGGCTAGTTGTCCCTCTTAGTGGGCTTTTGTACCACGTATCAAACTCAATTCCAATTGCTTGTTTACCTAAGCTCTTTCTTACTATTTGTATCCACAATCTATGTTAGATAACAGGATGGGTAAATGTGGAATGAATGAATGGTGAATGATGAATGAAAGCATTACTAACCATATCTTAGGACCAAGTGGTTCTTTTTAGTAAACTGTGAAATCAATTAGTCAAGCTCAGAGGATGTGATCTCAAGACTATTTATAAAAGATCCTCAGATTTTTTGTTTGTTCTTTTCTTTTGTCTTTCTGTGGTGCAAGGGATCAAACCCAGAGCACTGAGCTACATCCCTAGCCCTTGAGCTTTTTAATTTCTTGCCTTTGAAGATAATCATCCGGCCACTCTGCCTCCTTTCCTTGAACAATCAACAGAAACTAAAGAAGGGGCAGTTGAAGAGATAGTAAAGATTGACTGGGGATGTGGTTCAGTGGTGGACCACTTGCCTAGCATGCATGAGGCCTAGCATGGTATTGAGGTCTTTATTATTTACTGTTGTTAGGTGCCGTCGAGTCGGTATCCGACTCATAGTGGCCCTCATGGGGTTTTCAATGGCAGACTGTTTCGGGATTGACTTGGGAGTGGATTGCCAGGTCCTTCTCCCATTTTTGCGGTGCTGGGAATTGAACTCGGGACCTCAGAGACTGCAGTGCAGCGCTCTACCAACTGAGCTAAATCCCAGCCCCGGTATTGAGGTCTAGCACCCCCAAAAAAGGGAGGGGAGGAAAGAAAGGAGCAGAGTTTGAACATAGTTTTGTGAGCTTCCAAAGAGAAAGCCACACAAGGCTTGGGTAGGGTAGAGTACTGAAAGCTTTATAAACTTTTGGTGGTTGTTGTTGTTAGGTGCCATCGAGTCGGTATCCAACCCACTGAGCTAAATCCCAGCCCCAAACTTTTGGTAGCAAGTTCTAAATTTTGATAACAATCTTAGAGTTTCACTAGGTATACATCTATAGTGAATAAAGCCCAAAGACTTTTCTACACTTCCTTTGAGGATTGTGCTGCAGGTTGGTTCTGTTATTTTGCTGAATGTAGAGCAGACCCTTGAAATGAGCAGCTTCAATACTTTTTTGTGGGAATTCTGAGGTCCCGGAGAAGTGTAATAATTTATAATTTTGCCGAGTCATAATTTTGAATCATGGCCGAGCATGGTAGACCCCTCAGAATCCACATCCCAGTCCATCCTGTCACAAGGAGGCTCAAAGTATGACCAATAAATGTTTCACCTCCATTTGATTGCTCCTAATGCAGAAAATTATACACCATGGTGCTGTTACACATCACTGGATAAAGCTTAGATATGTCAAGCATCTACTGCAGTGATTTTTACCTTGCCAGAAAAAAGCTTTACCAAAATTTAACATCAAATCCCACAATAGAAAATCAGACAAACTGGACAGATAAGTGGCCTTCCCAAGAACCAGGATAGGAAGATAATTCCTCACCACACAAACTAATTTTGTGGACATGAGTCTTGAGAAATCCAGGGTCCTGGAGGCCGAATGTCAGGGATACTCCTTTTTTAGGTAAAGCCTCAAAAGAAGTGATATTATCCATACCAATTACCTCTGAATGTAGACATGCACATTTCAGCATGTGATATAATCCAAGGGAAAAGTCAAGTATCAGCTGCTTTGCAATCCAGTTTCTCCCAGAGCACAGGACTGTAGAGGTCATGAATTTGAGCTAAACTCGCTCAGCTTTGAATTCCAACACTGTGACTAACCAATCAGCCATGCGACCTTGGGTAAATTTAGTTTTTCTGTGTGCCTTTCCTCATCTTCAAAATGATTGTAACATTTTCCTCTTAAAATTGTTTAATCCAGAGAATGTTTGGAGTTCCTGTGTAAACTCCCTGCACACAGAAGCAGTTGGCACAGTAAACGTGAAGTCCCTCTGAGAGGCAGGAATTGTGCTGGCTCTAATCTAACTACTCTCTGGGCCTTATCTTACTTTGCTCATTCCCTTCCTGAATCTGAACTTTACTGGTCAAATATAAACAAGCTATTCACTGTTATTCTGTCAAATGTCTTATTTTGTTTGTTTTGAAATAAGTTCTTACCATGTAGCCCAGGCTGACTTCAAATTTGTGATCTTCCTGCCTCAGCCTCCTGAATTCTGGGATTATAGGTGTGCGCCATCACACCTAGGTGTTAAAATTTTTTTTTCTCATTTCTTTTCTTTCTAAACCAGGATCTCACTATGTTGCTCAAGCTGGCCTTGAACACCTGGACTCAAGCAATCCTCCTGCCTCAGCCTGCTGAGTACTGGGACTACAGAGATGCATCCCAGTGTCTGGATTTTAAGTCTTCAAGTTAAAAATTCAATTGCTTATGTTTCAAGAAGAATCTGAATCGCTGTAAAAAATAGTGAAAAGTCTGACATTTTTGTTACTGTTTTTTTTATAGTGCTATGTATTGAACCCACGGCCTAGCACATGCTTGGCAGACCACACTCCCAACTCCTAATTTTAATTTTTTTTTTGAGGTGAAGCAGATTCAGAATGTAAACACTAGCAATTACTCCCCTGTGCCAAGATGGGACATTAACAAATACACCGCACTGAAGTGGTAGGGGCTGTTGTAACTCCTCTCCTGCTCAAGGCCTTCCAGAGTGGTGCTGGACAGCCAAAGTATCAGTTTTTCTCCTTTCGATTTCTCACAAAGATCAAGACTCCAGGGTCCCACACTCCCAAGCAGAACAAATCACACTGGACTAGTTCTCCAACCCCTGCCCACCAACGCTTCCTGCCTAGTTGGAGTAGAAGCAAATCAGACAATATGGCTTTTTAAAAATTATTTAATTTAGAGTTTTCTTTTTTTTTTTGGAAAAAAAGCAATAAGGCAAAAAAACTGAAAATATATATAGTTTTGTTTTGTTTTCATGTGACTTTATTCCACCTTCAGGACTCTAAAGCTTCCTCTATTAGCAGGAATCTGGGGATCAAGCTGGAAATGTAGTGGCAATGGTAGAGGAAGAAAAGGGGGATAAAGCAGGGAAGTTCGGTTTAGCTGGGAACCCCCACTCTATCCAAAGCCCCAAGAAGAGGTCCCCACTCTTATGGGTCTCCCTGAAAGAAGCCTTGGTATAACTGCTTGCTTGTATTGGGAAAAGGTTCTTGGGAGAAATTCCCCAGTGGCTGCTCCTCTCAGGTTTATGACAGCTTAGAAGGGAGGGATGGTGGGAAGGGAGTAAAAGTACTAATTCACCCAGTAAAACCCAGTTTCCCTGGAGGGATGGCTTCCTCTGGAATGATATTTTCCCCCAGGACCCACACTGGCTGAGGCTCAGCAGTTAAGGAACAAAAATGAAAAACACTAACAAAAAGCATACGAAGAAGGCACCTCAATTTGTGATCCTCAACCAAGGGTGGGTGGCACAAGGGTCAGAATTCTGAACAAGACAACCAAAACAAATACAGAGCAAACAAAGAAGGAAGCCAGGGCCCAACGGGAGCCGTTCCCCACATCCTAGGAGGAAAATTCTTTCGGGATTTAGTCTGTGTGCTGGACAGAGGCATAAGTAAACTGGAAGTTACTCTCCTGACTTTCTACCAGAATTCTTCCTAACAAAAGAAAGAAAAGAGGCAGGAAAGAGATTAGGATTTCATTTTCAAGAGTCAGTTAATCAGGAGGGCAGAGTTTAGATAGCAGTGGGCACCCCAGGACACAAACCCCGGACAAAGTCTCCATTCAGCAACTGCCAGATGGGATCCTGCTTGGGCTTCGAATCCACCCCTAAAAGATGGAAAGCAGAGGAGTGCCAATCCACATCAACGTGTGTCCAAGGGAGAGTCCCAGGGAGACAAGTGACATCAAAAACCAAGATTCTTAGCGGGAAGAAGGAAAATCAAACAAGAAAAATTAGACTTTTCTCTCTCTACATATAATATACAGATACTTAATACATTATTCCAGAGGTGGCTCCAGTCCACGGGGCTTGAGAGATGGTGAAAATTTGTGTTCCAGGTTAACTTCTCTCAAATCCTGAAGTACATCAGAACGGGACAAGGCCATGTTTTGCTCCAGAGTGGGAAACAGACCCCAACTGGTATTGCGCCAAGTGAGAGAAGCTAGAAAGGCAATGGAGGACGGGGGTGAGGAGTTGCTGGGAAGGTAAAAGTGGCTTAGCAGTCTTTTTCCATCCTGGCTTTTGTTCTCAGAAGTTCTCCGCCTGAGGAAGTCCGTAAAACCCCTTCATGAGGATAATGTGACCCTCTGACAGACCACCAAAGTGGTCTCTGGTCGCTGTCAAAGCCAGAGAACAGCAGGTGGGGGTGCTTTACGCAAGTGAAGATAGAAACTTCTAAGAAGATAATTCTGAATGTTCCAGCCCTACAGAACGATCTCTCTTGCCGATGTTCCAACACCTCGGTCATCTACGCGTGGACGCCCCATTACACGTGTGAACCCCACGTGTGAATACATTTCATCATGCTAGACCTAAGCTCCACCACAACCACGCACGACGTCTCTGCTGGTTAAGTCTTAACGTGTTTCTTTTTAAAGGAAATTTAAAATCAGTTCTTGCTCTGAACAGCACCAAAAGGCTTGTGAATCACAATCTTATGCAGATCTTGGCTGAGCAGGATATTACAAGGGGAGGGTGGATGACATCATCTTAAATGGGGGCCGAGGGAGAAAGAAGAGCCAAGAATACTTGACTTTGCAGACATAGAATCACGCTAACTTTCGCCACTAAACCTCTCCCTTACAAACGTGGGTATCTAGTACGTCAATCTCAGTGTCAATCAGCTAAGGCAACCAGCCAATCACCACCACTGGTGTCTGCTTCTGGTGATTGATTTGGAAAAAGTGATTGGTTAAGACAGACCAACTTGAGGAAAGCACTTGGTAAGAGTCATAACTGCCAGCTTTCCTGCACATCTTCTGTTCTCTTGTCCAATCGATCCTCTTCCTTCGTGTTCCTGCTGCTTCAGAAAATGTCTGGGCATGAGCTCCAGTCCTGCTTTTCTTTACACTCCCAGTACTCGCCTCTATAAATATGGGTTAACTCCTTGGTAACAGGGTCCTTCTTTCGCTCAAACCACAGTGCCTTATAGGGATCGTACGGTGTGCCTAAAAAGGAAAGAGGAGAGGAAGCAAAATCAGAGCTGGGACTCTCTCCGCATCAGGAAATGTAAGCAGAGGGCAAGTTCGTTACCGTCCTCTGTAGCTTTCATAGCTTCTGCTTCTCTCTTCTTTCTGGAAAGTCTTTGTTTTTCCTCCAGGCGCTGCTTCTCGGCATTAGCTTCATCCCAGCGCCCGTTTTCCATCAGTCTCTGGTCAGGCCGTAACCGGCTGTCTGTGGGTGCGGTGCCCCCTTCCCAGGCATTGAGAGTCAGAGCAAGCTCGGAGAAGTAGTACATGTTTTCTGCATTCTTCCTGAAAGTAAAGAGCAAAAAAGAGAGAGAGCAATGCTAGAGCCCAGACCCAAGTAGTAGTTGTTGTTGCTAGGTGCTGTCGAGTCAGGTCTGACTCACAGCGACCCTGCGTGCAACAGACCCAACGGCAGGAGCAAAAATTCAGTACACTGCCAAGGCTCCACTGCCAAGGTGGCCCAAGGTCGTGTCAGGGGCCCCTAACTAAGGCAGCCTCATGGGTCACTCTCGTCCTTTCCCTGCCCTCACTCCATCCAACAGTCCTGTGTAGCTGTACATCATTCAGCTGTCTACATTCATAAAGAAGAATGAAACATGCTACTTAATGAAAATTCCTCATTCCCGTGTCCTTTGATGCCTTTTAAACCTCCTTCTGCCTTTTAAACCTCCTTCTGATCATGGGAGACAAGATTCATGTTTTCTTCTCTCAAGAAATCATAGATACCCACAAACAGATTTAAATCCTCAATTAGTCTTGGTTCCAAAGTCCTTGCATTGTCCCAGAGACTTTTATGCTGCTCCTGGGCCTCTAGTCTAGATTGCTAACAGGTGGTAGGCACATTTCTCCTCTGGCTGCTTTTGAATAGTTCTGCTCTAAATTATAGACAGATATACCTCTGAATCACAAGCCAATGGACATTTAGGAAGGAGAAATACATTTTAGCAGATGTGGCTTGGTTAGTTACAATTTTCTTAGAGCAAGGTGTGCTATAACTCAAATCATATAATGATAACCTTCTTCTTTTTTCTTTATTTTGGTACTTGGGGGTTGAACCCAGGACCTCGCACGTACTTTGCAAGGGTTCTACCACTGGGCTCCACCCCTTGCCCATTTTCAATTTTTTAAATTTTGAGACAAGGTCTTGCTAAATTACGCAGGCTGCCTCCGGCCTCGAACTCACAATCCTCTTGCCACGCTCTCCTGCTGGGATTAGAGGAGGGCAGGGTGACTACCTTCTGATAAATTGTTCAAAGGATCCAAGGTCCCTCACGTAACTAAGTGGGAAGGCAGGCAGGAATACCCGGATGTGCCTCCATGGTCAAGGTCGAAGTGGCCTCTAGGCAGCTTGCACAGTGATACTCACGGCAGAGGATTTCTTTTCCACAGCATGACCCTGCTTTCCTCTGCTTCATGGCCTCTCTGGCGAGCATCACCCCCATTGTCCACTGTGGCTGGTTGTACTTTGAAACAATCCATTTTCTCATCCCACGTCCCCAGAAGGGCAAAGTGAACTTTTCCTGATGGATCTGTCACTTCCCCCGTCACCTGCAAGGGTGGAGAGCAGGACTTTGGAGCAGAGCATTTACTGTGGGGTGGCTTACCTGACTAATGCAGAAAACAAAGTCCTTGTGTAAATATTGGTTAAATCCTATTATTATAAGCATTATAGAGCCATCCAAATTATTTTGTTGTATTTACACAAACAAAAAAAATACTTGAAATAACTGGGCCATGACCTAGGGAGTTCATGATCATTTTTTGTAGGAATTTTTACAATGATTTAAGTAGGAAAAGCGCCTGACTGGCATTCAGATTTATGTTTTCTTCTCCTAGAAATCATAGACACCCATAAACAGATTTAAATCCTCAATCAGTCTTAACCCTTCCATGGAAACTCAAGGCACAATTCCACGGTGCTGGTGACGCGCACCTCTCCCCTGAATGTCGTGGGGTCCTGCTGTCCACACCTTCCTCCTACAAGTCTTCCAGCAATCCTCTCTCTTTCTTCCTATTTTAAGTCTCTCATAGCCCTTGGCTTTTACTTCCTCATCTTTTGTCTAAGAGAAGAAACCAGCTCAGTAATGCAATATAGTCCCCCTTCTTGCTGACATTCTCCTTCATCCCTACTTTTTTCTGAATCATCATAGTTAGGATATCCATCTTTCTGACCTATTTATCCACATGTGTGTATGCACACATATACACAGATCTACATACACAAACCAGCCCCAAAGGACCGGGTTTCGTAAGGGATACACACTAAATGAAAAGAATTAAATTCCAACTTCCCTTACCTTTCTTGCTATATCCCGAGAGAAGTAGCTATAAGGAACAAATTTGAGATTACACTTGTCTCCTGTCTTATGATTTACAATATCAATTTCACCAGACTGTAAAATGAAAAGAATCATGGATTAGTTTCATGAAGACTGGAAGAGTTGAATATCTGCCAAACTCCACACATCATAATTCTTTATTCTTAGGTCTTACATTCTGGCACGCTGCTGCTCACGGCTCAGGTGTTTGCCCGCCTTGGGCATGTTGTGGAATCCCTTTGGAACCTTGGTATTTCAGATTGGGATTAAGATCACATGCCCACTTGTTTTATGTGTCACATGTTAGGTGGCATGATTTGACCATTGATAGGCTGAAATTCATATAATAATTTGTCTTTATAAACCAATCCCAGTACCCTTCATAAACTGCCCAGCAACTGCACTCAGTTTCCAGGTATGTACAGTAGGCCTTTCTAGACAATATTCATTTCATTTTCCTCTCTTTTCTATATTCGGAATTCCAAACCACACTTCAAGACTCAGCTTAATTCCCACATGTACTGTGAAGCCCTTCCTGATGGCTCAGAAGATAGTATTTCCTCTCTTTTCTGAATTTACTGCAACCACTGTCTTACAAGTAAGCAATAATTAATTAGACATTAGTATATCTCTTGCACTACAGTATTTTGTTACATACTTTTCAATCTACACACATTTGTCATCTACATATTCAATGATACAATAACTCCTGGAGGAACTTCTCACCTGCCTTTGTAACCCCAATATGGAATGTACTGCTTGGCAACAACCGTCTCATGAATAAGGAGAGGCTTAAGAGCAGGGGCCACGTTTATTGCTGCTTTATATCCCTTCATACTGCCCGACACAGTCTTAGTATTCACTGGTGAATGTTATAATCTGGTCATTGATAAATAAGTGCTTCTGGTGTTTCTGTATCAGTGGGACTACTGCCTAAGGGAAACTCTTTAGGAGAAACTGTTGAACCAGTAACAACATTCTGGGGCCAGTTCCTATGCCTTAAATACTACAAAGATTACCTGCGGTGTTCTGAACTTCAGAAGCACTTTGGGTACCTTTTCTCACCTGATCGATCCACAACTTGCCCACGATAATGTTGTGCACTGTCGTGGTAACTTTCTTCCAAGTGTAGTGGTGCCCACTGGCATGGAATATACAGTGGATGGTACCTAGAAGCAGAGTACATATTAAGCCAAATATCAGAAACAGCACCATGCAGACGAGAAATAATAGTGGACTGCTTTCCTTCTACTGATATTTCTTTAAAAAGAAAACAAAAAATTTAAAAAGTACTTACAGCCCTCTTAAATATTGGAAACGATGACTGAATTTTTCTTCACTTGAATTTTTCATGTACAAATAAAATATAACTAAGTGATGACAAACCCTGGCAACTGATACATTTTAGCTAGGGAGCTACTCTTCACAATACCAATGCAAAACTTACAGGAACAAGTCAAATATGCCCCAATGTGAAAAAACAAAATTGCATTTTGGAAAGAACACACATTAGTAGTCAGTACTGGGACCCAGCCCTGCTGTTAGTAACCTGCAGTGTGACCTTAAACAAAACACTTGTCGATGGCCTTCGATAGGAAAAGTGAGGAGCAGACAGAGTACAGCTTTGGAGTTAGAACTAGATTCAGTCCTGGCTCTATCACTCATTAGATATATGATCCTGTGTTGTATAATAAAGAGTCTGTCTAGTCTTTGTCCATTGGTCCTGGAAGAGATCTTTCAAACCCCTGTAATATTGAAGTGTCTTTTTTATTCTTAGTGAGCCTGATACTCTACGCTGATGAGGTGACTTAAGGTAGGCTCTGATATTTAACACTAATGATTACCTCAGGATGAGGGCAAATCAGCCAGAAAGATCATCCATGTGATTAGAAAGTTGGAGCTCTGAGTCACCTGTTATCAACACAACCTCTTTGATCGCCAGGAAGGGAAGAGAGACCAGATATTGAATTCAATCAAATGGAAAATAATTAAATCAATCAAGTCTATGTAATGAAATCCCAATCAAATCTCTGAACACCAAAACTCAGTAGTCTCCTAGATGGTGGGTACATTAGTGTGACAAGAAGGTGAGGAGCCCTGAATCCATGAGGACAGAGCATGGAAACTCTGTGGTCAGGACCCTCCCAGACTTCACCCTGTGAGTCTCTTCATTTGACTAACCCTGAATTGTAAACTAAATGATAAAACCGTAATAGTCAGAGCTAAGTACAGCACTTTCCCGGATTCTATGACTAATTCTAGTGAATTATCAAATCTGAAGGAATTATGGGAACCCCTGGATTTATAGCTAGTTGGTCCAAAGTGTGAGTGGCCTGGGTACCTCCCAACTTGTGGCTTGCATCTGAAGCATAGGAAGCCTTATTGGAGGACTGTGCCTTTAACTTATGAAGTCTGCAGAAATTCTAGATGGGTAGCATCAAAATTGCATTACAGTGTTGTACCCTGAATATTTTAAAGTTCCCCTTACAGTGTTGTTGTACCCTGAATATTTTTAAGTTCCCTGGGCCTCAGTTTTATTATCTGTTGTAGGCTTGGGGTAACCACTGGTGTGCAGTAAATGTCTCTTTGCCCAGTAAAAGGCATACAATAGGCACTCTGTAGATATAGTTTCCTATTTCTATGAGTTGATCTCAAATGAATACCAGACCCAAATCAGTGGTTTACACAGAGGTAACTGAAGACTCAAGATTAATTACAACTCAGCTGAGAGCACTTGCCATGTATCAGACTCTCTGCTACCTTCTCAAGTATCATCTCATTTAATCTTCACAAACATCTTCAAAATATTTGATCAGTATAAATCCTGTATATTCTCAATTCTAATCTCACTCTTACAAGAGTTTTGTTGTTGTTGTTGTTCACTGCCATAAAGTCAGGTCCCACTCATCATGACCCCATGTACAACAGAAGGAAGCACTCCCTTGACGCTGTGCCATGCCAGCACTATGTCAGTGCTTCTCTACTATTCATAGGGCTTAGGATGGCTATTTGGGGATTGCTTTGGGAGTGGATTGTCATGTCCTTCTTCCATTCAAGAGTTTTAGAGGGCTACAGAATCAGATGTGGACTGGAATCACATGCAGATTAGATTTGGGTTGAGAAATCTGTCTCAAGAATTCTCATGTGAATCCAATCCACACATTATTCTAACCTGCAACAAAATATTAGGAAACTAAATTTAGGGTCATACTGAAAGGATTGCACTCTGTAACCAAGTGGAATTTATTCCTGGAATGCAAGGATGATTCAATGTATGAAAATCGACCAATATAAGAACACCACATTAAAAGAATGAAGGAAAAGAACGCGATTGTCTCAATTGATGTAGGAAAAGCATTTGAAAAAATTTAACTCCTTTTTTTTGATAAAAACACACAACAAAGTAGGAACAAAAGCAAAGTACCTTAAAGTAATAAAAGCCACATATTAAAACCACACAGAAAACATCATATCCAATGGAGAAACACTCAAAAATTTCCCTCTAAGATCAGGAACAAGGCAACAATGCCCACTTTCACAACTTCTATTCAACATAGGACAAGATGTACTAGTCAGAGTAAGAAGGCAAGAAAAAGAAATAGCATGCCTCTAAAGTAGAAAAAGGAGAGGTGAAATTATCCTACTAACAGATGATATAATCCCATATGTAGAAAATGCTGAAGATTCCACAAGAAAAGTATGTTCAAATAAGTGAATTTAGGAAAATAGCAGGGTTCAAGATAAACACATAAAAATCAGTCACATCTGTATACACTAACAACAAACAAAGAACAACTCTTATGTTGTTGTTATTAGGTGTTGTTGAGTTGGGTCCAACTCATAGCGACCCTCCTAGGGTTTTCGTTGGCTGATTGTTTTGGGATTGCTTTAGAAGTAGATTGTCAGGTTCTTCTCCTGTGTTTGCAGTGCTGGGAATCAAACCCAGGTTCTCAGTGAGAGCAGAGCAGGTGTTCTACCAACTGAGCTAAACCCCAGCCCAACTCATTTATTGTTGTTGTTAGGTGCCGTAGAGTCGGTATCCAACTCATAGTGACCCTCATTGGGTTTTCAATAGCTGACTGTTTTAGGGATTGCCTTGGGAGCGTATTGCCAGGCCCTTCTCCCATTTTTGTGGTGCTGGGAATTGAACTCGGGACCTCAGAGACTGCAGCGCAGCACTCTACCAACTGAGCTAAATCCCAACTAACTCATTTATAGTAGCATCAAAAAGAATACTTAGGAATCAATTTAATCAATGAAGTGAAAAGTACAAAATATTGCTGAAGAAGTTAAAGATATGAACAAATAAAAAAACACATTCCATGCTCACAGATTGGAAGACTTAATATTGTTAAAATGTCAACACCACCCAAAGCAATCTACGGATTCAATGCAAAAATCCTAATGGCATTTTTTTCAGAAATAGAAAAATCCATCCTAAAATTCATGCAGAATCTTAAAGAGACCCCAAATACCTAAATTAATCTTAAGAAGAACAAGTTTGATTTTGAACTTACTTCAAAGCCACAGTAACCAAAACACTGTGGAACTGCCATAAAAACAGACAAACAGACCTATAGAAAAGAACAGACAGCCCAGGAATACGCCCCCTGCATATATGGCAAATAATTATTGACAAGGTGTAAGACTTTTCAGTCAGGGAAAGGACAGTCTTTTCAACAAGGGTTCCTGGGAAAACTGGGCTTCTCCATGCAAAAGAATGAAATCAGACCCTTCCCTAGCAGCAAATGCAAAAATTAACTCAAAATGGATCAAAGACCTAAGCAAGACCTGAAACTATAAAACTCACAAGAAACCAGAGAGCAAAAACTTCTGCCTTTGGATTGACAATGGTTCTTGGAAATGACAAAGGCACCAGCAACAATAAAAGATGGACAAAGCACACTTCCTGAAAACTGAAACATTTTGTGCATCCAAGGACAATACCAACAACAGAATAAAAAAATAACCCATAGAATGAGAGAAAATATTTCCAAACATATTTTTAAGAAAGGATTGATATCCAGAACATATACAGAATGGCTAAGACTCAATGACTTAAAAAAAAAAAAAAAAAAAAAAAAAAAAAAAAAAAAAAAAAAAAAAAAAAAAAAAAAAAAAAAAAAAAAAAAAAAAAAAAAAAAAAAAAAAAAAAAAAAAAAAAAAAACACCTCAATTAAACATTGGCAAAGGACTTACAAACACATTTCTACAAAGAAGATGTACAAATGGTTATAACACACATGAAAAGGTGCTCCACACCACTATTAAATCAAACACAATGAAATACCACCTCACACCATTAGGATAGCTACTATCAATCAACCAATTAATCAACAAAGAAAAAATAAATAACAAGGACGTGGAGTAACTGGAACCTGGATACACTGGTAGGAATATAAAGTGGTACAGACACTATGGAAAACTGTGTGGCAATTTCTCAAAATATTAAAAATAGAACTACCATGTTATCTAGCAATTCCATTTCTGGGTGTACACCCAAAATAACCGAAAGCAAAGACTCTAAGATATATTTCCATGCCCAGGTTCGTAGCAGCATTCATTCACAATAGGTAAAACATGAGAGCAACCCAAGTATCCATCAACAGATGAATGAAAAAGAAAAATGTAGTCTACACATACACTGGAATATTATTTAGCCTTAAAAAAAGGAAACCCTGACATTTACTACCAGATGGATGAACTTTGAAGACACTATGCTAAGTGAAATAAGTTGGTCACGGAAAAAAAAAAAATATGGTATGATTCTACTTATAACAGGTATTCAGAGTAGTTAAAATCATAAAAACAGAAAGTCGAATTGTAGTTTCTAGGGTCTGGGTGAAGAGGAGAATGAGTATTTACTGTTTAGTGGGAATAGGGTTTCTGTTTTACAAAATTAACAGGTCCTAGAGTTGGATGGTAGTAATGGTTGTACAACATTATGAATGTATTTAATACCACTGAACTGTACAGTTAAAATGGTTGAGATGTTAAATTTGTTATGTGTATTTTACCACAGTAAAATTATTGAGGGGGTAAAGATACTAGAGGCCAAAAGACAGTGAGATGACATATTTAAAATGCTAGAATGAAAAGACTGTCAAAATCTCTGTTTCCAAGAAAACCATCCTACGTAAACAAGGAAAGTCAAGACATTCACAGATCACCAAAAACTGAAAAAACTCATAACTCACAAATCTGTCTTTCAAAAAATACTGAAGAGTCTTTCAGGATGAAATGAAAGGATGCTAGACAGTAGCTTAAATCCACATTAAGAAATAAAGAGACCAGGAAAGGTAACCACAATTATAAAAGACAGAGTAAGGGTAGTTTTTGCTTTCTCCTACATAATTAAAAAGGCAACTACATAACATAAAACCATGTTGAGATTATGATGTATAAAAATATACACGTGTCTATCGGCTTGTCATGCTATGGTGGGCTTGCCTGTTGCTGTGATAATGAAAGTTATGTCACCAGTATGTCAGATACCAGCAGGGCCGCCCATGGTAAACAGGTTTCAGTTGAGCTTCCAGACTCAGGAGAAGGACCTGGCAGACCACTCTCAAAACAATTAGCCACTGAAAACCCTAAGAATAGGAGAGAAGCACTGTCAAATACAGTGCCAGAAAATGAGCCCCCCAGGTTGGAAGGCATTCAAAAGACAACCTTGGAAGAGTTGCCTCCTCAAAGAGTCAACCCTAATGATGGGAATGGAGTAAAACCCCTGGGGCCTCCATGTGCTGATGTGGCATAACTCAAAATGACAAAAAACACAGTGGCTGCAACAACGGGCTCAAACATGAAAAAGATTGTGTATACGGCAGAATGTTGGGTAGTGTTTCGTTCTATTGTACATAAGGTTGCTATGAGTAGGATCTGACTTAAAGGTACCTAACAACATACGATTTAAAAGGCAACAACATTAACATAAAACTATACTGAGATTATAAAGTATAAAAATATATTATGCATGAAAATAAGAGCACAAAGTAGGGGGAAAGTAATGGATAGGTACAGATTTTTTGAATGCTACTCTAACACTGTAATATTATGATTTCTATTCCCAGGCTGGTCTTTGTGATCCTGACAGAAAAATAACTTGTAGTCCAATAAGATCTTTAAAAATAAGGTTTCATCTTACCTGGGATTCAGCTATTACATAAATGATACCTAACCCATGAGGTAGAGAAAAAGAGAGGAGAGGAAGGAGAGAAAGGAGGGGAAGCGGCTAACCAAGAAACCTAATCTTGCAACCTTGAGAGTTCTAATGTACAGGAGGGAACTGAACTGCTACAGGAATAAGGGAAACTACACCACTATGAGAGAAATGTTTTTAAAAATGCACGTTACAATTTATGCTCTAAAATGGTGCTTAAAGATGCAATAAATATCACTAAGACAAAGAATTTATGACTAGATGAGTCTAGAGTATCTGGCCTCCTCACTCCTTTGATAGCTCAAAGGTTAAATAGCTCAAAGGTTAAAGCTGACTAGTGAGATCTGGAGCCTAAATCACACTCCTGTCTTCTGGTGCCTGAACCAACCGTCTCTTCCATCATGCCAGAAAAACCTTTCACTCCCAGAACAAAGACGGAGGCCTTACCGAGGGGCATAATGGAGAGGTATTTGCCTCGAAACTTGCTGGTGATTTTGATTTCCTGACGCAATGTCCAGCCATTTTTGGACTCGGCATGGTGTGCAGCCGCAGGGGGATGATGACTCACCTTGAAGAAATCAGGCTCAAATTAAGAAGGCAGAAAGGAGAAAGAAAAGATACTGCCTCTTAATTGGGGACAAACACCCAAAACTCCCCCCGTACATTTTTATACCCACAATAGTAGGTGAAAACCAGGGGGTCCAGTGAAGGAAAAGAAGGCAGGCTGGGATGACAGGACTGAGATTTCCTCAAACATAACACCAAAGGATCAACCAAAAAATCACCCCTTTTTCTAGAAAGAAAATAGGTTGTGGCCGGGAGGCTTCTTTACCTGCTCACAGAGGGATCGGTACCCATTCTCCTCTAGTCGGTCTAGCTCAAAGGTCTCCCCAAGGAGTGGGTTGAATGGCTTGCTGGTTCGGAAGACAGTAGTGGAGTAGGACGACACGGTGAAAGCTGCAACATAACAGAGCTGTTCTAGAGAGTTCTCACACTTTGCAGCTCGATCTAACAGCTCATGATATTCCAGATCTTCAGTAAGGCGCTGAAGCATGGACAAGGGCTCATTAAAGTTCACCTGCAAGGAAAAGAACAGATATAAAGCCAGGCATGGTGGCACACACCTATAATCCCAGTGAGTCGGGAGGTGGAGGCAGGAGGATCGCAAGTTTGAGGCCAGAGGGAGCCTGTATAATTTAGCAAAACCCTGTCTCAAGATAAAAAATAAAAAATGGGCTAGGGGTGCAGCCCAATGATAGAGTACTTGCAAAGTATGTGCGAGGCCCTGGATTTACCCTCCAAGTACTACAAATAAAATAAAACAAAATAAAATAAATTCTAAAAGAACAGATATAAAAACTTTATCTAGACATTTATAAGAGTTTAAGTTTTTTGCAGGGAGAGAAACAACTGCAATGTTGAAATGATAAAGCAAATCACTGGGAAGAGAAGAGGCCTATGCTCATACAGCAGTTTTCAGATTTTATCTGCAGGCAACTCATTCACCTTGGCCAACTATTCATGTCAGTGAGTGACAGAAATCACCATTTTTACTCATTTCCTGGTTAGCCCTTTAGACAGAAACCATGCCTCTTCCTTATAGTACTACAGACTCAAGAGCCATCAGAGCCTAGGCCATAGGAGGCCATCATCAAACAGGTATTGAATGAATCAATTATACAAGAAAAATAATAAATTTTAGCACAAATATACCCCGAGAAGAAGTTAGGAATTTAAAATTCTTGGGGGAGGAAAAAAGGGTAGCAAATTATAAGTATAGGAGTATCCTGATATTAAAAAGATTACATTACCAAAGTTAGCTTTTACCCTGGACTGGACAATTGTTAAGTCTTGGCTCAGTTCTGCATCAGGCCAGGATCTGACTTCTTCTGAAGCTGGACAGGTGTTTTCTGGGTGTGGAGTACTTATAATGGGGCTGAGAGGGAGCTGTGCATGCTCCTTCAAGTTTTAGAGCCAATTTAGGGCACTCAACCACTGGATAAAGCAAATGTGTGGGAAGAGGTGGAGGGGGATGAGGGAAGACTTCTGTTAGGGGAGAAGATGTTCATTTATTTACTGATTCACTTATTCATTCCACAACAATTAACTGAGTCCTTCTGTGTGTCAGAACCTATGGTACCTTCTAGGTATAGAGTCATGGACAAAAGAGACAGTGTTCACACACTGTGTCCCTGGCCCCTCCAAAAGCAAATCAGCTTCTAAATTAACTTTTCAAAATTTTAAGTGATTTTACTTATTAGAAATATGCTCTAAGCTGGGTGTGGTGGTGCACGCCTGTAACCTCAGCACCTGGATGGTTGAGGTAGGAGGACTGCCATGAGTTCAAGGCCAACCTGGTCTACATAATGAATTCCAAGCCAATCTGTGCTACACAGTGAAACCCTGTGTCAAAAAAAGAAAAGAAAGAAACAAAATTTGCTCTAAAGAAGTTAGGTTCCTAAGTTAACACATAAAATGTTTACTTAAGCAACAATATAGCTGAATAAGTTTGAATATTATTAGCTTTAGTTCTAAGTCCATACAATAGAGAAAGGAAGAAAAAAAAAACTTATTGAATGGTCTGGCCTTAAGTAATGTATCAGTAAACAAATAAGCAATGCTTTTCTCACACCCCACCTCTTTCTGTATTTTAGCGGGGAGGGCTGGGAGAATAGGGTTTCACTAAGTTACCCAGGCTGGTCTTGAACTCATGGACTCAAGTGATCCTCCTACCTCAGTCTCCTGAGTAGCTGGTACTACAGGTGTACGCTACCATCTCTGGCCTCTTCCTGAATTTTTCTTTTCTCTGTACTAGAGGTGAACCCAGTGCCTTGTGCATACCTAGCAAGTGCTCTACCACTGAGCTACACCTCCAGCCCTTTTTTTAGTTTTTACCTTGAGACAGGGTCTTGCTAAGTTACCCAGGCTGCCTGTGGCCTCAAACTTGCAATCTTCCTGTCTCTTTCTCCCAAATTGCTGGGATTACAGGCATGTGCCACTGCATCCATCTTCTTTCTATGTTTTTATCTAATTTTTTACCTACCAAATTCTGAACTGCATATTAATCTGACACTTACTGTCCCCAACCATTGTAAATTAATATCTCTTAATTTTCACTATAAAAAAACTCCCCCCACGTCTGTCAGGAGTTTGCCGTATTTTGGGGCTTTTGTATTGCTATGATGCTGAAATCTATGCCACCAGTATTACAGATACCAGCAGGGTCACCCATGGTGGACAGGTTTCAGCTGAGCTTCCAGGCTAAGACAGACTAGGGAGAAGGACCCAGCAACCCACTCCCCAAACAATAAGCAATTAAAAGCCCTATGAATAGCAGAGAAACACTGTCAGATATAGTGCTTCCAGGTTGGAAGGCACTCAAAAGACGACTGGGGAAGAGTTGCCTCTTCAAAGTAAAGTCAACCTGAATGATGGGAAAGAAGTAGGGCCCTAGGGGCCTACATGTGCTGATGTGGCACAACTCAAAATGAGAAGGAAAATCTGCAAGCATACATTAATAATAGAATGTACATTTAGAAATTGTCAAAAGTGAAATTTGCCCTTGAACATCAGGTAGCTAAAGTACAAGGAAGACATAACAAAGTTAAAGAACTAAACGGAAGATTTCAAAGGGCAGCTCAAGAAGACAAAATCAAATATTATAATGGCATGTGCAAAGAACTGGAGACAACCAAAAAGGAAGAACATGCTCTGTTTTTCTCAAGCTTAAAGAATTAAAGAAAAAGTTCAAGCCTCAAGTAGCAATAGTGAAGGATTCTACAGGGAAAATATTAAAAGACATAGGAAACACCTAAAGATGGAAGGAATGCAGATTGATTGTACCAAAAAGAATTGGTGGCTGATCAACCATTTCAGGAGGCTGCAAATAATCAGGAACTAATGGTACTGAAGGAAGAAGTAGCAGCTGCCTTGAAGGCACTGGCAAAACACAAAGCTATAGGAATTGATGGAATATCAACCGAGATGTTTCAAAAAACAGATCCACCACTGGAGGTGCTTACTTGCCTATGCCAAGAGATTTGGAAAATAGTTACCTGGTTGACTCACTGAAAGAGATACATATTTGTCCCTATTCCCAAGAAAAGGGACCCAACCAAAAGCAGAAATTATCAAACATTATCATTAATATCACATACAAGTAAATTTTTTCTAAAGATCATTCAAAAGAAACTGCAGGAATATATTGGCAGGGAACTGCCAGAAAATCAAGCAAGATTCAGAAGAGGGCATGGAACCAGGGACTTCAGCTCCAATCTCCTATTGGTTTCTTATACTGGTAGAGCCCAGTAGACTCTAGTAGACACAGAAGCTGAAAAACAGCTCAGAGAGATCAGCTTTCCTGTGACCCACAGAGCCAGGCAAGGGTGAGGACTTGATTTGGAGGCGAAGAGATATAGGACTGTGCATTTCTAATGTCAATGTTGATAAGAAACCAATGGTAAAGGAGGACAGAGAGGTCACCTAGACCCAGAAGCCATTTCTAAGTAGAAACTATAGTTCTGAGACTGCGATGAGCTGCCTTTTCGGCCCACCTGCTCACTACTTCTTTTAAGGCATCTAATGCACCAGGAAAGTGGGTCTTCTTTTCAAGTTCCCAATATATCAATTATTTTAGGTTTCTCCAACATGCTTGCTCATGGCATTTCCTTCTCTGTAGGTCAGCCTCCCCATTTTTTCCTGCAGTGCTGAGGATCAAACCCAGGGCCGCAAATATGCTAGGTAAGCACTTACCACTAAGCTGTATCCTCAGCCTTAGTTAATATTTTTTTTAAACAAAAATCCTACATATTTACATATAAATCTATATTTTTCCCCCAGGACCTAGTCAATTACTTTAACATTCACTAAATGAAAAAGCACTGTCCTAAGCATCAAGGATATAAAGACCAGTAAGTCATACTTCCTGCCCATGAAGAATACCGTCTATGAAGAAGCAGAAATCACACTGGTCCCTATACCCCAAGTGGGTGGGGAGCATGCTTTCATATATCTGTCTGCCACATACCTAGCTATGGACAGAACATAAGGCTCCCTTACCCCTTAAGTCTTCATTTCCAGCCTTCTCTCCAGCTGTGGCCATATAAATAAATTGTGACCATAGAGATTTAAGAGGTTAATGAATTATGCAATTTCCAGGAAATGCCCTTAAAAAGCAGAGCCTGTTCATCTTCTTTTTCCATCTTCCAGCTGTCTGTAATGTGACCCTTACAGTTCATGCTGGAGCAGCCACTACAGACCTAATTGAGGCCACAGGCAACAGAGCAACAGAAGAGAAGGTCCTGATGCTGTGAAGTACAGTACCAGCCCTGGAACCCCTGCTCTGGCCTTTAACCCAAGAATGAGTTAAGCCAACGTTGTTTAAAGGAGAGTGGCCAGTTTTATCTGTAAAGGGTGAGACGGTAAATTTTTAGGCTTTCAGTGCCATGTAGTCTCTGTCACACCACTCAACACGGCTGCTGCAACATCACAGCAGCCACAAGCAAGACATCAATGAATAGAATCTCTGTGTTCCAACGAAACTTTATGGACGTTAAATTCCTGAATTATTATACTCCTTTTGACTTTTTTCAACCATTTAAAAAATATAGAAATCATTCTTGGCTTGTGGGCTGCATAGATGGCAGCCAGTTTTGGTCCAAGGGCCTTAGTTCAGCAACTCTTGGTTCAAACCAATATATCTTGGATTTGTTTCTTTCAATTGAACCTATACCCAGCTGGTACACTTGCACAACAGGCAAATAGGAGGCACTCAGTAAATGCTTGTAGAATGAGTAAGCAAGTGAAACACACTGCCCAGAACAAACAGTGGAATTTGCTGGAGCACAGAGGAGAGATATCCCATCCCCCCAGGATGCACTGGAGAAGGTTTACCAAAAGAGACAACACTAGGGCCAAATCCCAAAGAAAGGGGTAGCCACAGCAAAAGAAAAATGCCAGGGGCTGGTGTGGAACTGAAGAAAGTTCAGGCAGAAAGAAGAGTGTGTACAAATGCCCTAAGGGAAAAGATAAGATGCCTCTGAGTACATGAAGTCAATCGTAATCCCACTAATGGAAGCTTGCCCATGGAGAGAAAGTACCAAGCCCACCAAGGAATCTAAACTCTGCTCAGAGGAATGAAGAACCAGTAAAGGATCTTAAGCAGAGGAGAGACAAGACCATGCTTCTAATTTTTAAAAGATCATGTGTTAACAGTGTGGACAGACTGGAGAAAAGCATAAGTGGAAGCAGGGAGGTCAGCTCAAACCCCATCTTCGATATGAGATGATTTTTGTCTTCCTAGTTTGCTTCTATACTCCCTAAACCTTTGTATGTATAGCACTTCCCAGAACAATATAATAGGAAATAATATTTTTTACCAGTTTTCATGTCTGTCTCTTTTAAGCTATGTTTCTTGAAACAATGCTATGTTTATCTTTTCATGCCTCAGCGTGTCTAGCATAGGAATTTGCTCATAAATGTTTTTAAACATACACATCTGATTCTAGATCTGAGAACATACCAGATTAAAAGCCTAACCAGCTAATTTAAACGGAGAGTGAATGGCTATATGAGTAACAAAGACTATGCTCAAAACTACCACACAAGTGGGTGGGGCTGTCACATTGACACTGTTCCCACGGAGGCTGAGAGGACCTCCAGGCAGCATTCCAGGTGTGCAAGGACCTCACCGGCATGGGGATCTTCGAGAGTTCTTTTCCAATGCAGTTCTTCATGATGCTCCACAAATTGAGGCTATAGTTTGGCTTATATGGTATTCTGGTTCTCTTTTCCTTCTTGGTCTCCTCTAGCTGATGCTTGTACTGAGAGCAAAAACAAAGCCATTCAATCACCCACAAAGAACAGAAAACCCACTATTTCTAACTTTCCCTTCCCCCATGCTAAACACAAAACAAAAATCGGATTTTCTGTTTCTCTCAGCACTTGACAAACAAATCCTAGAGGTTCATACCCCAAGTCCCTCACCTCTGATAACTTCCACATGAGAGTTACCTGTTCATCAAGGCTGATGTCACTACTAGCTCCACTGATGTTGCTGCCAGTACGTCTGCATGGACAGGAAACATGGGAGAATCAGAATGAAGACCAGAACGGGAGTTTGGTCCTCAATAGGCTTTACAAGACTGCTGCCACTCAGGACAGGTGTGAATTTAAATATCTTTGGTGAACTTGTCATGTAAAAGCCTGACAGTTTTCCACTTACTTAAGGAAAAGAGCCCGGATATTAACACACATTGACAGCTATGATATTCTCACTGAAGAGTTTCTGACCTTTTGATGACCAGGTTATGTTCACTTTCTTCAACAGCTAAGGATAACTTACTTGTGGCCCAAGTTTTCAGGCATGGTGATGATCTCTGGTGCATCAAAAAATTCATTCTCATCATCTTCATCACTCATGTCCCCTTTGCCAGAGCAGCACTGATCTACAAAGAGAAAAGCCTCATTTGTTTCCTTTGCCTGTATTTACCAAATGCCTGGTACAGCAGGTTCTTTTAAATACCAACCACAAACCCGGCAATAAATGACAGAAAGCAGTGGAAAAGCCAGAAATGACAAACAGCTCCAACTGCACTTCACAGGAGACATTGATTGTGGAGAATATGCAGTTCTATAAATTGCTGAAAACTATCTGGCTTCCGCGGAACAAGCTATGCATGAACTACGCGTCTTACCTTTCCCGGAACTGGCGCTGCCAGGCGTGTTTGCCGGCAGCACTGTGGCTCCCCGGAAGGCCCTCTCCAGGTGATTGTGCTGCTTCGCCAGCTGCTCGAGGGTCTCTTCCAGTCGGATTCGCTGGTCTCTTTCATACTGCAGTGACTTCTGCCACTTTTTACTATGGGTCTGGGCTAACATGAGAAAATCTCTGCAGGCCTGTACAGAGAAATCATTGATTGTGTGTCACCTCTCACCCCAAATAGTCAGAGACTGCTCTCTGGCCTCTGAAAGTCCATTAAGTAACCTTACTCAGGGAACTCCAGCAGACATAGGACAATGGAAGATTTTCCTTGCTATTTTGCAATATCAGGGACAGTTAGCTCTGTGCTACAATCAAGGTCAAACCAAGAAAAGAGTGAACATGGTTATCATGGTTCTCTTATTATTTTCCTGGACATAAGGGCCAAACAAATGCTAATGAGCAGCAAGCCTAGACCAGGTATTTGTGGAAATATCACAAAGGGCAGGCAGGTGAGCTGCACCAAAAGAGATTTACTGACAAAAGACAAAGGAGAAAAAGCACAGGATAACTGCTTCCAATAAATTCTTGACTAAACCCAAAGCTGAGGAATTTAGATACCGAGAACAGGGAATCTGCACTAAATTAAATATGGGAAAACTTATTTTACTTTTATAAAAGTAGAAGCTTACTTAAGCAATCAAAAAGGGGACTGAGAGAAACAAAACAAACTAATTATATCAGCCTCTCTACTGGCACCCCACTAAGGTTAGGACCAAAGCCTAACTACTTGTTCTGAACATAATGGGGCCTTCCCATTATGGCTACCACCTGTCCTATATCCGCCTCTCTGGCAGGCATATCTACATCTGCCCACAGGGCAGCCACACTGAACTGCTCACCATTTCTTGGACACACAGATTTCCTTCAGGCCTGCCTACTGCAGCATATACTCGATACTCACTCTGCCTAGGAAATCCTACGCTATCCCTTTTGTCTAAGGCAAAATCGTTATTTTTTAAGACCTATGGAAAATGTTACTTCTGTGACACCTACCCTCCTAGTCTCATATGTAGCTAGTCTCTTTTCTACATTTCCTTAGCACTTTTCACATACTTTTATTTTATACATACATAGCAATATCGTGACTGATTTTCTATCTCTCTAGATGGATCATGAGTAACTTGAAGACACAATTTATAGCTCATTCATATACAGATCTCTAGCTTCTAACACGTAGTAGGAGCCTGATTAAGTTTGCTTAATAAATAAATGGAGGAAGCAATGTAAGCTTAAGAGTCTATTCCCTGTTATGGAGAAACTAAAAGGTGAATAGAATGTCTACTCTCCTGGTTTCAACAATTGTCTACAGATCAACAGCTACTAAATCAGTAATTCCACTGAGTTTCAGAGCACAATCCAGATGCCTATGAAATAGCTCAAAGTAACCTCAAAATCAATGGTCCCAAACTGAATTCACCACATTCCCTTACTAACCCTGCTTCTCCTTTTGATGTTCTCCATGCCAAGATCGGTTCCAAGGCCCTCTCAGCTGCCGATCATAAGAGGGATCCTTCTTTTGGTTTTGCTTCAATTATCAAGTCTTATCAATTCTTTTTAGTATCTTTAGAATCTGTACATTTCTTTCCATCCTCCGTATCAACAGCAGTACATTCTGGAGTTGGGCTATTAGGGCTCTACTCACAGCTCCAACCCACTACATAGCTGTGAAATTCTGGGCAAGTTATTTAACTTCTCTGTGCTTCATTTTCCTTATAATAAACAAAGGATAACAATAGTAAATACTTCAAAGAGTTGTTGCTTTACATGTTAAGCATTTAGAACCACATCAGGCTTATAGTAACCATTCAATAAGAGATCAACTATTATAATTATGTCTGCATCAAATTGGTCTCAGCCTTTTCTAGTCCACTCTACTGAGCCCATTTAGCAGGATCTGTACCACCTCTTACTGCCTCTCCCATCTCAGGTCTAACTATTTCCGTGCTCTACTAATAGCCAATTACCACCAGTTCCCAGACTATGAAGAAACAGGGGTCCATACATGCCATGCCACTACCCCTAAAAACTGCTTTCCTTCATTTCCTTTTAATACTGATCATAATTAAAAGTTAACAAGAGACAATTATATCCCAGGCACTTCTGAGCATTTCACATCAATTACCTAATGAAAACCTTTCATTACGAAAGGTCTACTAGTTATCAAAGCCATTTTTAAATAAGGAATTGAGGTCACAGAGGTTGTAGGTTGCCCAGGGTTATGCAGAAAGTGGAGACAGTTGGAGTCCAGGCCTCAAAGTCTATATTGCCTTTCTTCCTAGGAAGACTTCCCCTGCTCCTTCAGAACATAGTTGAGGTGTTACCTTCTCTAACCCTTCTACTCTGAGCTGAACATCTCCAATGTGCAGCCAGGGACCATGCTATCTTGGCATAACTAAATGCCAAGGCCCAGGTTGGCCTTGAAGTAATGATCCTCCTGCCTCAGCCTCCCAAGTGCTGAGATTACAGGTGTGTACCACCATACTCCGCTCATTTTTAATATGCACATTATACTGGAGCCCTTGCTATTATTATCACCTGAAAAATAGGAAGAAAATAATTTGGATTTTTTTGTTGTGTTTGTCTTTTGTTTGGGGGGTTGTTGTTTTGCTTGTTTGGTGGCGCCGGGAGGGAACCCATGGCCTTAAGCATGCTAGGCAAATGCTCTACCACTGAGCTATGGCCCTAGCCCAAGAGCTTACCTCTGACTTCCAAGGGATTGTTCCCTGTACAAAATCAGAGTGCTCAGAATGGAGGGAAGAATTTCCCAGAGGAACAAAGACAGGAGGATGTTTTCAAAAGAAAAAGCCAAACTAAAGGTGTGTTTTATTTAGCAAAATTTTCATATCAGAATATAAAAGAAAAGAAATTGTCATGGAATGGGGTGTTCACCTGATATTTATAAAAATAAGCCTTTTTTCTTAGGTGACCATTGTGTCCTGAGTTAGTCTACTTTAAGAGTATACATACTTACTATTGATTTATTGACTTTTGGGATTCGTGAGGTTTTCCTGATCCCAAAGGGACCAGAAAAACCAGCACACAATCACTCAAAAGTACACCACTTGGGATAAAGCACACATGACAAGCCGTCAGAAGAACAGGCATCAGCACTGACTCACTGAGGGAGCCTAGAAGATGGCTAACCTTCCTGAGTCCCTAAGTGGAAAAAATAATTTGTCTTCTTTCTACCTTGTGTGCACTGCAGCACTGAACAAACACTTCAGACCCTTCCACCCTTTGGAACATGATATTAAACCATTGCCACACCTTCCATTGAACAACAAAGGAGCAAGGTGAGAAAAACAAAGTTTCCTCTGGATCACAGGAAAAGGTCGTCAATCTTTAGCAGCTCAGTGAACTAAACCAGCTCTGTGCAGATGTCTTGCAGTCTCTAAACAAAGGAAAATCTGGCACTAGAGAGGTAACTTCATGTCATTTAAACAGACAGGGGAGGAAAAGCCCTGCAGAACACTTTCTCACAGAATACCCTTCTCACTTAGGAAATGTCTTCAAGGTTTTCATGTGCAAGGCAGCCAAAAAACCTGCCAGGCGAGAATCAGTTACCAGTAGAGGAAAAACAGCATTGTTAAAAGCACGTATTCATTTCATCCCTATCAATACATCAGTAATACCAGCCATGCTCTGTGTTTACCTAAAGCCTTGCACCCAAGCAGCTAAAATATCCTGCAAGTCAAGGACAGCCACCCAAGGTAAGAGTCATAAATAGGCAGAAGAACTGGCCTTTTTTTTCCTAAAAAAGAAAGATGCCCAAAGATGAATATTTTTCCTTACCAACAGAATTGACCTTGAAATCAAGGACTAAAGATGGACTAACTAGTACTTTAAGATTCTCACTAGTGGTTGATCCAGCTCCCACTTATCATCCTATCTGCCAGAATGCATCAGCCAAAGCTGGATATGACTCCAATGTGAAGCCAAAGAACACAACAGTAGAAAGGTCCTATGAAGATCTTTTAGTTCCAATAGACTCAGCCAGAAAGAAATAAGCAAATAAACAAAACCACAATCCAGGGAGGTTCAGGACTCAACCACTATTACCATCAGATGCTGAACTGGCTGCAGAAGCAGAGCTGGATTTCGGGACTCCTAAGTCACTTGCAGGCTGAAGCCATGTCCTACTGACCACTTGAGCAGAGCATGAAAGTCTTTCTATCTGTGCAGCCTCCTCTACTTCATGCAACAATGTAACTTACAGCCCTGGAGCAGTGAAGCAGGATTTAATGCTCCTCCCTGTTTTATCAATTGCAATTTTCAGGCATTGGGGAAGATGTTTCACAGAGGGACAGAATCAAAAAGCAACAGAGACACCATCTGCACTCACGTTGATCATGGCATTGGATGTTATCCTAAAGAGTGTGGCTCGTTCGTTGACCTGTTTGATCTTCTCATTGCTCTCAGCGGGCAGCTTCAGGGACTCCAGTTCACTGAGGGAACGCTGCAGGGCAGTGCCGTGCTTAGCTATCAAGTCATTGCACGTGCTCAGGTCCTCCACTTTGCTGGACAGGGTTCGGAGGGTGTTCTGCAGCTCAGTTTTGTCAGTTTGTGAGACTGACTCTTCATCTCCTGATTCATCTGCAGGGATACAAAGGCAAGTTATGTCACTCCAGCCAGGACCAGGACTGAGAGTTGGAACCCTACCTACTATGCCCACAAGCAAACAGACACTCTTCATGCTATGCATACTGACTAAGGGTTTGCCGTTACTAGATGATTTCTCTACTGTGTGGTCTACAGACCATATGCACAATAAACACCTGGGGCATTTTGTAAGGCGCAGAGTCTCTGGCATCACTTTCAGGGGCTTTGATTCAGTTGGTATGAGGGAAGGCCAGGGAATGTGTATTTCTAACAAGCTATTCAAGAATTTCTGAGGCACACTGAAGTTTAAGAACCACTGACCTAGAGGATATGAGGGAGAAGCTGAATGGCTCTTGAAATTAGAATGTATTATTGAACCTTCAAACTTAAGCTCCAATGTTTTAATCTAGTGCTAACTAATGATTACTGCAAACCCACCATTACCTGTTGGGTGACTGGTAGAGGCTCTATGATTTGGGTTGCAAATTATAATCTAGCTTTTCGTGACAATCTCCATGTCACTAAAGGTTCTATTAATTTATCTCTTCTGAAGGAGGGCTCAGGAACTTCATTATGAACTTATATGACACTAAAGCAACTATAAAAGCAAAGCAAGGCTTAACCTTAAATATCCAGGTGGCTGCAGTGGTACACGTTTATAATCCCAGTAACTTGGGAGGTGGAGGCAGGAGGATCTCAAGTTCGATGCCAGAAGCAGCCTGTGTAACTTAAGAAGATGCTGTCTCAACATAAAAAATAAAAGAATGGGCCAGGGGGGTGAAGCTCAGTGGTAGAGCACTTCTAAAGTATGTGCAAGGCCCTGGGTTCAACCCCCCAGTAATAAAATAAAGCAAAGCAAAGCAAAAAGAAAGGAAAAGAAAAGAAAAGCTCTCCAATAACAAGTAGAGAAGCTGGGTTATACCTCTCATTATCAGTTTTGTACATAACATTTTGTAACTGCAAAGTGCTTTTCTAGCAGTGTCACTTCTTTTGGGAAAGCTGACAACAGCACCAAAATTAAAACAAAAGAAATATGAAAAGACTTGCCATATCTGCTAGACAGAAAGGCAGGGCCAAGGTCAAACCAAGAAATTTTCCTTTCACTGCATAATAGGCATTAAAATAGTATGGAAGATGACAGAGGATAAGATATATAACAAACAAAAGTCAGCGGGTAACCATCTAGGTTCATTCAAAGTGAATAAGCTCAGTGTGATCAAATTATTAACAGGTTGGGGGCAAATCCTACAATTTTCTATGGAGAAAAATCAAAGCATAACTAGACTGGGCTTTTTAGCATAACTAATATAGCAAATCCCTGAGAAAGAACACTCTGTTTGGGAAAGTGGCAGGTCAACAACAACAAAAAAGAAAACCTTTAACTAGATGGATTGACACAGTGTCTGCAACAATGGGCTCAAACATAAATAAGATTGTGTGCCCGGCACAGAATTGAGGAGTGTTTCCTTCTGCTGTACACAGGGTTGCTGTGGAGTCAGACCCAACTCCATAGTATCTAACAGCAACAATGTAGCAAATGAAGATTCTTTCATAGAAAATATCACATACAAAGTTTTTGGTCATCTATTAAGATTATTTCAACTTCAACAGAAAAGAAGCTGTCAAGAACAAACAGAAAAGTAAGGATATGTCCAAATTATGAGTTATAAGAATCGTAAGACTGACCTAGTAATAAAGTAATTATGTCTCAAAATTTTAAGGTTGTCAATTGGCATTAAAAACTAAATCAGAGCTGGATGTCACACCACACACCTGTAATCCCAGTCACTTGGGAAGCTGAGGCAGGAGGAGCTCAAGTACAAGGCCAGAGCTAGCCCACGCAACTTAGCTAGACCCTGTCTCAAAATATAAAGTGAAAAAGGGGCCTAGGGTGCAGCTCAGCAGTAGAGTGCTTGCCTAGCATGAGTAAGGCCCTGAATCCAAACCTCCAGTTCTTGGGGGTGGGGGGAACAAAGCAAACAAACAAACAAACAAACACCCCAGAAGTAAAAGTGCTCTGTCTCTAAGATGAAGTTTTTTCAAAGTAAGCCAGGTAATTCTTTATTGTGGGTGCCACACTGTGTGTTTTAAGGAGTTCAGCAGTATCCTTGGCCTCTGCTCTCTAAATGCCAGTAACATCCCTACCCTTCAGTTGTGACAACCAAAAATGTCTCAGTTGTTGTTATTAGGTGCCGCCAAGTTGATATCCAACTCATAGCGACCCTACGTACAATGGGTGAAACACTATTGTCAGTGCTTTTCCGCTATTCATGGGGTTTTCAATGGCGGATTTTTGGGGAGTGGATTGCAGGGTCCATCTCCCAAGCCTACAGAATCTGGTGTTCCTGGGCAGTCTCTCAACCAAGTACTAACCAGGCCTGCCCCTGCTTGCTTCCGAGATCTGAGGGGATCAGATGCCACAGTGCTGTGGCTGCAAGCAAAAATGTCTCTAGACCTTGCCAAATGTCCTGGGGGTATGTGTGTGAGTAAGTGCACGCAGAATCAACTCCAGGTGAGAACTACCACTCCAGGAGAGAAACCGAATGATGAGAAGCGGCCTGGGACATCTCAGAGATAGGTGATAATCAAATAGCACATCATCATGAGGGATAAAAGATTCGTTCATAACAGGAGCAAACAGGAAGTTCTCTGGGGACAGTGCTATTTGCTCTCTACCTGATTCTGCCAGCATCTTCACAGCCTTGGCCTTGGCCAGCTCCAGAGCTGTCACCCAGCGCTGCCGTTCTACTTCTGAGCTAGCCTTCAGATGGTAGGTCTGAGCACCCCCATTGGAAATGATGAAGTTGCAGGAGTCCTCCACTGTGATGTTGGCTGTTGCAAGGTTAATGGTTCCACGGCAGGTGTGTCTCATTTCTGCCTTTGACCTGCAACATAAGACACAGACAAGCTAAAGAGAAAAGTGATGGGTGGTTTATCCTTTATCACATTCCATTTCTTTTCATAACTCTGATCTCTGTGAAAATACGGTAGTCTTAAGAATCAACAGAGTCTAGTTATATTTTCCTCAAACAATGCTTTAAGATTAAAGAAACAGGAAAGAGTTCCTTTCAAAGCCTGTAAGTATTGTGTCTGAGTCACATTTTATCACTCCACTGTTCCTCTCACCATCAGCTTTAAAAAATAGTCTTAGCCGGGCACAGTGATGCACGCCTGTGATCCCAGTGGCTCAGGAGGCAGAGGCAGGAGGATTGTAAATTCGAGGCCAGAGGCAATCTGCCTAATTTAGTGAGACCCTGTCTCAAAAAGTAAAAAAATGGGCTGGGGTTACAGGTCAGTGGTATAGCACTTGCAAAGTACGCAAGTGCAAGGCCCTGGGTTCAACCCTCAGTACCGTTACAAAAAAAAAAAAAAAAAAAAGGCTTTACTGAGGTGTAACTACATGTAATTTTTTTCCTTTGGCAGTACTTGAGGGTTGAACCTAGGCCCTTTACACATACTCTGCAAACGTTCTACCACTGGGCCATACTCCCCAACCTATTTTTATTTGTTTGTTTGTTTGTTTATTCAGTCAAGGTCTTGTTAAGTTGCACAGGCTGCCTCTGGCCTCTAACACACAATCTTCCTGCCTCCACCTTCCAGGTCACCAGGACTACAGGCATGGGCCACTACGCCTGGCAACTACATGCATTATTAATTCAACCATCTTAATTATACAATTGAATGAGTTTTGACAAGTGTACACAATTACGTAACCACTACCACAATCAAGATGTAGAACATTCTCCTCTCCTCAAAAAATTCCCTCATGCCCTTTTGCAGTCAGGAATTACTTTCTACTTAGCAAGTTATAAAGTGCTTTATAACCTTGTGCAACAAAATTTTGTATGACAGTCCCACTCTCCAAGAATAGCTTCATTTTATCTAGAGTGAGCCATTCCCTCACTGTAAATCAGCCCAAATGAAAACTGTTGCACCATGCTTAGGGTAATGTTGCTGAAGAATGTAAAAGGCAAACCTTAAATGATTAGACTGTTAAATATTGGCTATGGCTCAAATGATGTGAAATAAGAGTAACTACCTCTCTGAGATAGTAAAGAATAATCATAAAAGAATCACCATGCATTTTAATCTTCCTGGAAAATGTTCTTTCCTAAGGTCCACAGACTTCTATTGGTGGGAACTCCTAAGCTATCCTATTAATAGCTAGGAAAGATTCAGCAGATCTGCACTCAGAAGACTGGGTGTAAAAATTTTCCCAATCTCTACTGACTGACAGTTCTATTAATAGACTAACTTTTGAACTTTGCAGCACTACTGGGTGACAAGTTACAAGGCCTTGCACATTAAAATATCCAGCTTCCAGCACAATTAAGTGTACAGCAAAAACCATGCTAATTTCTTCACCACTCAGTGGTTATGCCCAGGGACCTGCATGTTGAGACTGCAGTCTGCTCTGTACAACTTGGAACATAAAGAGGTCAAAGTCCTCTGCCAACTGCCACAGTACAAAGCAGAACCATTTCCCTTTCAGTGGAGCCAAGTGGCCAAATACACCTGGCACATCCAGAATTCCTGCATGCCAGAAATGGCACACACCCCTGTCTATAAACTAAGATTTGGTATATTTGAGAAAGTCTGTTTACTGTGCTTAGGAAGACAGATTTGCTGTTGTTCAGTTTGCCACATGAAACTGTTTTTTCTTCCTCAAATGCACAAGTGAGCAGTATGGGATCACCAGGGGGGTCTCCATGGGCTGGGGCATTTTCCATCCCCTTCACCTGCCACACTGTAATGTGAATCCCTGCTTTTTTTTCTATTCTTACCTCCCCACCCCACCCCTAAGCTTCAGTTACATTATGAATAATGCAGGCTGAATTACAGATGCACAGCTGACAGGCTAGCTCACCCCTGCTTTCTATTCCAAGGGTGCTACTTGAACCTTCTATCACATTCTTCCTTATTAGCAATTTTCACTAACCACTTCCTAGGGGTCTCTTCTGCCTGGGTCATCTTTATACACTAAGGAAGTTTCTCAAATAACATAAAGTCTATAGCAGTTTAACAAATACCAAGGAATTCTGGGAGCAAGGCAGGCTTGACCTCAAAGCACTTGGATATAAATGAATACTGCAGAAGCTGCAAAGAAAAGGATATAAGAAAAGTTCTTAAGACAACTAAAGTATTAAATGCTATTTTTTGGCTAGAAAGTTTTGCCCCAAAAGGCCAGATGAAATAGTAATTTAATCTCTGGAAGCTAGCCAGGAAAACTAATACTACAACCTGTCATGGTGTTTCTGAGAGAGCTGGGATTCTACATAAGATTTTAACTAATGAGGCATCTAAGTAACTGGGTATGTAAGGAAGCACAGGATAGGCGAAAAGAAGGAAGTGGCTTGCCAAGGTCTGTTAGGACAGTTTGTCAGAGGATGGGTCTAGGAAGTACATGATCTCAGTTAAAAGGAAAATTATATATATTTTTTTCTTTTGCAGTACTTTGGGGTTGAACCCAGGGCTTCTTACATACTTTGCAAGTGCTCTACCATTGGAATGCATCCCTGGACCATTTTTTTATTATTTTGAGTCAGGGTCTCACTAAGGTAAGATGGCTGCCTCTGGCCTCAAACTCATGATCCTCCTGACTCCCTGCCTCATGAGTCACTGGTATTACAGGCATGTGCCTCCACCACCCAGCAGAAAATGATGTTTTAGAAACGATGTACATAAGAGATTGCAGGTTTTGAAGGCATGAAAAACAGGAGGAATGACAATTTGGCTGCATAATTCTGCGAGGGAGATGGGGACTAAATGAATCCTGCTAGGAAGAATAAGCTGCCATACAGTTGGAAGGAAGCACCACACTGGAGTTTTGAGGATAGCACACAGATTTACTAATCTGGATCCTCGTGCATGGTTGGTTTGTGGGTGGTACCATCCTGGATGGCAAGGGCAGGTCAATGACATATTTCCCAATAAGTGGGCTGGTATTTTTTGGAAACAGTTTTATCTGTAGTCAGACAGGTACTACTGACTCTTGTAAGAGAGAAGTTTAAAGCAGTTATGTACTTGAAAAGACAGCAACATCTAAGTTATTCACGTCCAAGATCAACACTGATCAGGACTGGTACTGAACAAATGATCAACTGGCCTGAAAAGTGGATAACTTGGATGAATTGAAAAGACCACACATTAAGGTCTTCAGTTGATGTAAAATTTTTGAAAATGAGGAATCAATGCTACTAGCGACTTATGAGGAAGTCAGGATATGAATCAACTGAACATTAGAATGTTAGGAAAAGAACTTGAGTAGGGGTAAAACCTCTGGGAGAAACTAAAATTTTAGACTTGTTAACTAACCCTAGTTAGAAAAGGTTATATTAAAGAATTCTGAATACAACAATGCAAATGATATACACAATTGTTCACAATTAATGTCACTAAGCAATGAGGATGAACTACCTAAGGCATTTGTTACTGCTAGGGGACAGATCAGAATGTTTTCCCACCAAAAACCTCACACTCTCACCTTTAATTTCTCCTCAAAATTCTCTATGAGTCAATACATGGAGTTGATAGAAAAGAGATTTGTTCACCCTGACTCTCCTGGTAGCAGAGTGACTACTGGTGAAGGAAAAGAAACACAGAGTGAGCTACTCTTCAACATCAGTGTCTTGGTTCTCAGAATGGTCTTTAGGAAAAGATTTCAATTAGAAATGACCCTGTACTAAGCAAAGTTTCTCTTTAAAAACAGTATGCTTTTGTACTTTTTGTATACAATATAACCATCATCGATAAACTAACTAACTTTGTTGTTGTTAGATGCCAGAGAATCCTGTCCTACTCATAGCGACCTTCACAGGGTTTTCAAAGGCTGATTGTTTAGGGATTGCTTTGGGAGTGGATTGCCACGTCCTTCTCTCCTTCTCTCATTTTTGCGGTGCTGGGAATCATTGTTAGGTCCTGTCAAGTCTGTCTGACTCATAGTGACCCTCATAGGGGTTTTCAATGGCTGATTGTTTCAGGATTGCTTTGGGAGTAGATAGCCAAGTTCTTCTCCCATTTTCACGGTGCTGGGAATCGCTGTTAGGTCCTGTCCAGTTGGTCCAACTCATACCGACCCTCATCGGGTTTTCAATGGCTGATTATTTCAGGATCGCTACATCCTTCTCCCATTATTGTGGTGCTAGGGATTGAACCGGGGTCCTAAGAGAGTGCGAGAAGAGCTCTACCACCTGAGCTAAACTCTGGTCCTAACTCACTCTAGATAAGTAATTATCTCTGTATGCTTGAATCATATAATACCTGTCAATGTAAGTAGCTTCGAATCTTTACTTCTCCAAAGCTTGGGGAAAGTTGCCCACACTAAGTCTCAGTTTCCTCATCTGGAAGATGGGGATATCTCCTAACTCCCAGAGCTGCTGGGAGCCAATGAAATACTGTATGTAAAACAGCCATAATGGCAAGTCGTTGAGAAATATTTATGTCTTGTTTCCAAATCACCTATTTTAACACCTCTACCTATGGCACCGGGCTGGGATTTAGCTCAGTTGGTAGAGCGCTGCTCTGCAGTCTCTGAGGTCCGGAGTTCGATTCCCAGCACCGCAAAATGGGAGAAGGCTGTGGCAACCCACTCCCAAAGCAATCCCGAAACAGTCAGCCATTGAAAACCCTATGAGGGTCGCTATCAGTCGGACTCTACTCGATGGCACCTAACAACAACAACATCCATGGTACTACAAGCCAAAGTGTTAATTTATGACCAGGTTTTGAGTCACCCAATGTATATTAACCATTCTAAAATAAACACTATTGAACATAAATAACCATGCAAAGGACATGGCTTCTTCCTTTAATAAAACTTAAACCTAACTAATGAAAAAGATCCCAGAAATGCTGGATAAGACACTTAATCATTACCATGGGAGGTGGTGGACAAACAAAAATAAAAGCAGCTCTAGAATGCACATCTCCATTCTGGGCTGTCCAGAAAGCAAACGTATGCTCAAGTCTTGGAAGAGTCAAGAAAGACAGGAGACAGAATCTCATAGTCACCCTATGTGTGGTGTCTTGGTGCCTAAATGTGAAGGGAGCAAGGGCGGGTAAATCAAAGGCTACGAATAACCTTGAATTTTGGGTACAGATGGCTAAGCCTCAGGACTTTCATTGTAAGTTCCTGGGAGCAACGCTCAGAGTTTGCGCTCCTGTATGTGGCCACAGCGCCTACCACAGTGCCTGGCTTGCAGAATAATTGCCCCCACGCTGTGGCAGAAATACAATGGAAGAACAATCGCGGACACCAAAGGCCAGGGAATGAGGGCAAGATATGGCCTCAAGGGTGGGTACCAGGGGGCGGGCGGGGGTTAAATCCCGGGGCTTTCACTTGGTGACTGGGGGGGGGGGGGTTCGTCGCAGGCTGTCAGCCCGCACAGGTGACAGGAAGGGGGTCTGGGCGACCTCGGCCGCGGTGCCAGCCGGCGCGAGCGCGGGGCTGTGGGCTGCGGTGGGGGACGCAAGGTGAGCGGCGGCGCCCCGGAAGTACTCACCTGTAGTAGCTCAGGAGCCCGTTGCTCAGCACGAACCACCGCCGCTGGTAGCCTTTGATGTAATTGGTCCATTTGAAGAGCCAGCCCTCTCGAGCCGAGCCCGAGCCCCCGGCGCCCGAGCCGCCCGAGCCCCCCGCCGGCGGCGCAGAGGCTGGGCCGGCCGCCGCCACTCCCCCGGCGCCGGGCCCCGCGCCGCCCGCCGCCGCCGCCGCCGCCGGCCCAGACGCGACCCCCGAGCCGGGCCCCGCGTCTCCGCGGCCGCCGCCGCCGCCGCCTCCCACCACGGGGGGACCGGCGCCGCCAGGAGCCGCAATGGCGGCCGGGCCCGGCCCCACTACTCCTCTCAGCTCGGTCGCCGCCATGAGCCGCCGCCGCCCCGAGATGCAGGACCGGAACCGCCTACGAGAGCCGCCGCCGCCGCCGCCGCCGCCGCCGCCGCCCGGAGCGCCCAACACGGCTAGCGCATCAGCCGCCGCCGCGCAGCGTCCCCGCCCCGCCAGGCCCGCCGCGGGAAGGAGGGCTCGGCCGCCGGGAGAGTGGACGTCGATTGGTGCTGCGGAGTGTCACTTGCCCAAGACCCCTTGGACATTGGCATTTCTCTCCGGCCTGTCATTCTACTCCGCCCAGTGAGAGCCTGAGGCGGGGCGCGGCCGCCAGACCCGCTCCTGATTGGTTCCGGCGAAGGCCAATCAGACGTCTCTACAAGTTCATTGGCCCTTTCCTGAAGTCTCTGGCGCTCCCGGAGGACCGGAGAATGCGGAGTGGCCATCCAGTTTGATCGCCGATTGGCTGGTTTTCCGCCACTCACTTCAGTTTACACTTCTGTCACTGCCACGTCACCCCCTCCCGTCACTCGTCTCCTCGTCCTCTTCCGCCCTTACGGATTGGTGGTTGGTATCAGCTGCTCAGCCTTTTCCACCATTTACCGAACGCGTTGAGGCAAAAAGTGAAGAGTCTCGGCATCACATCCTCCCTCTCATTTTTCATTGGCTGCCGTGTATGTCGCTCACGCGTCCACGGTGCGATGCTTGGAGATGATTGGTTCGGGGAATTGTCTGTGAAAGCTGGAGCTTGGGGATGCGGACCAATGAAAAAGACCTAGTGAGAGACTGGCAGGCCGGAGCAATCAATAACATCCAGGAGTGTTTGGGACGTGTCCGCCGGCTTCCAGCTTTAGGGAAGTTGGTGGGAGAGGAAAGCTGGTTGGCGTCTGTAAAACGTTATTTGACGCGGGCGCGATGTCGAATCCCCTCTTGCTGTCTTCAGACCTCCAGAGTGTTTTGCTAGGAAGAGCTGGTCCGACAGAATGACTTTGGGCAGTCAGGCCCCTCCTGCGTTCTCCCTGCAGGGCCCTCTTCTCAAAGATAGAGGCCGGGCTTCCTGGGGGTCCCAGAAACAGCTTCTCCAGCTCCCTCCTGGCTCCACGATTCGCTTGCCTTCCCTTGTTTATTGTTGCACCACACCCGTTTATCTCTTGATTCTAGACTGCTAATGTCCCTCTACTCATTCCGCCTCGCGAATTGCTGACTTAGATTCAGGGGCAAATAGATTCGCGAGAACCTGACTTTGTATGTCTCTTTCAGACCTAAAGGCCCTTCTTGGCTTTAGCATCATAAACGCGCATGTACATGCATAACTTTAGGCGGAAAATCGTTATTTTTTGTTTCATTGAATTTGTTTACACGTTGCAAAAATCACAAATTCAGTAACTAGTGTAACGTTTCGGTGTTGTGAACTATTGTTACAAATGTAAACCAAACCGTGTATTTTGGGGAATCCAGCTCCTGTCACATTTTACCACTTTGAACAGGCTATAGACATACCATTTAGACACTGAAAAACAAAATGACTTTCCTCAGCAATGTCAAAAAAGTAAAGAAGAAAAAAAATTTTTTTGGAACATGGCTTCAAAAGGAAAGAAATGTTTATTGAATTCTGGAGAAAATACAGAAAATCAGATCGATGTAAGCTATTTGGGATTTTTTTAAGTTAAGCCATTTATGCTGGAGTCCTGCTTTTTGTACTTACTGGGTCCATGACTTTGAAAAAGTCATGTAAGCCCTAAAAGCCTCAGTTTTCACTTCTGTTAAAAAGGAATAAAACCTTTCAGGGATGCACTTGTGATTAAGTGCGTTTGAATGTGTTTGAAAAATTGCAGGCAGCTACAAAAATGTGAGTTATGTTGCCAAGCCTCTCTCAGTTCACTTACCAATCACAAAGAAGAAACACATACTTTTCCAATCAGGAGATCCAGCCACCCCCATCTTAACCCAGTTATCCAGCTTAGCATCACCAACCTTAAGACAACCAACATTTTTAGAGGTCTCTGGTGACCAGCAGCACAAAATATACATAATCAGCTAATGGAGTTTTCTTGCCAAAAATTTTGAGACTGAATCTAATCAAGCCTTTGGATCTAACCTCCAATTTATAGGGGCTGGAAAAACCAGTTAAAGAATACCCACAAGGAGACTGTAAAATCAAGAATGTGAAGCATTTTATAAGGCAACTGCTTTACAGAAGATAAAACATAAAGATTGAGGAAAAATCAATGTCATAAAAAAGTTAGGGCTGGATGTTCTAAATTTAAATTTAAAAAAAATGAGTAGAGCTTGGCATGGTGGCACACACCTACAATCCCAGCAACTCAAGAGGCAGAGGCAAGAGGATTGCAGATTCGAGGCTGAAGGCAGCCTGTGTAATTTAGCAAGACCCTGACTCAAGATAAAAAATAGAAAAGGGGCTATGGGTTCAGCTCAGTGGTAGAGCACTTTGCAAAGTATGTGTGAGGCCCTGGGTTTAGCCCCTAGTACTGCAATAAGTAAATACATAACAAAAAGTAAACAAGTGTGGTGCTGCATGCCTGTAACTCCAGCACATGGGAAGTGGAGGCAGGAGGATCATGAGTTTGAGGCTAGCCTGGGCTACATAGCCAGACTCAATTTATAAATAGTAAGTAAGAAAATAAATAAACTTAGAAGACAGCCAAATGCTGGAATGTATTCTGGTTCTGAAAATAATGACCTTTTGTACATTTGTGAGATAGTTGGGGAAAGTTGAAAATGAACGTTGTTAGGCAGTTTCTCCATTTGCTCAGAGTAAGCATGTAACAGATATGAAGGAAAACGTGTAAAACTTGGAGAAATGCGCCAAAGCACTCATATTTAGGAGTGAAGGATCATATGGTCTGCAATTCCCTTTGAAATTATTCCTCAAAAAAAGAAAAAGGAAAATCAGCCAAAACTAATAATTGTGTTTAGTCAGTTTCCGTCACTGAAAGAAAATACCTGAGAGAGCAATTGAAGGGAGGAAGGACTTATTTTGGCTCCCGGTTTCGGTCCACAGGTACTTGGCTCTGTGGCTTCTGGGCGCTGGTATGAGGAGGAAGCACATCATGGAAGGGAGCGTGTAGTGGAGCAAAGGACCTTGCTTCATGGTGGGCAGAGTTGGGGTGCAGCCAGCCAGCGGCTCAGGGTCACCTCACTGGACTGGTCTGGTCACTGGTGGCGAGGACAAAGGCTTCGGGAGGCAGGCTGAAAAGGGTAAAGAACTGGGGAACTTTAGGGCGCAGGAACAGGAAAACCAAGGTAAGCAGGAACACAGGATCAGGAACTCAGGAACACAGGAATCAGGAGCTCTTCTGTCTCTGGCACAGTGTCCAGAGGCTATCCTCAGCTTCTGCCCCAAGGCGCTGGGCCAAAGAGCTATCCTCAGCTTCTGCCTCTTGCGCTGGGCCTGGTAGAGGCTGCCCTCTTTCAGGCATCCCTGAAAGGTTTTATTCCTTTTTAACAGAAGTGAAAACTGAGGCTTTTAGGGCTTACATGACTTTTTCAAAGTCATGGACCCAGTAAGTACAAAAAGCAGGACTCCAGCGTAAATGGCTTAACTTAAAAAAATCCCAAATAGCTTACATCGATCTGATTTTCTGTATTTTCTCCAGAATTCAATAAACATTTCTTTCCTTTTGAAGCCATGTTCCAAAAAAATTTTTTTTCTTCTTTACTTTTTTGACATTGCTGAGGAAAGTCATTTTGTTTTTCAGTGTCTAAATGCTAGATTGAGTTATTATTGTTACCCAACACTGCCTCCAGAATATTCTTAGCCTGGTAAATGAGGACTTTGACAATGTGGGATCACTTCTGTTTTCCAACCTTTTCCCTTACTGTTTTGTCTTGGTGTACTCCATGTTCCAGTTAAATTGATCCACGTGTCTTTCTTCACATTTTCCCTGTACTTCCTCTGACTGGTGCCTTTGTAGAGGCTTTCCCTCTATTCAATGCCTAGTGTAATACTACCCTTCCACAGTGTATCCTGTGATTTCCATGGCTGTAAGTAATGACCCTTCCTGAGGACTTAGAAAGTTTCTGTGATGTTAATTATCATGTGTGTTGGTCAATTTTTTGTGGCTACAACAAAATAACCAGAGCAAAACAACTTAATGAATGAGAAATTTAATTTTGCTGCTAGTTCCACAGGCTTCATTCCATCATGGCAGAGAGGACATGTTGGCACGGAGCAGCTTACCTCATGGTGGCCAGGTAGCGGAGAGAGAGAATGCCTCACTCTGGCTTTCGTCTTTTCCCTCTTTTATTCCATCTGGCCACCAGTCTATGAGATGGTACTGCCCACATTCAAGTAAGTCTTCCCACCTTAGTCCTCTCTAGAATCATCTGAAAGATACACCTAGAGGTGTACTTTACTAATCTCCTTGGTGCCTCTCAATCCAGTCAGGTTGGCAATCAAAATTAACCATTAGCTCTTGCCTTACAAACATTTATATCTCAGTCATATCTCGCCTACTGGAAGATGAATTCTCCCCAAGCGTGATCCATGTCTGTTTCATCTTTGGTTCCCCCACCATAGATACCACACAGCCTACCATAGTCACTCATTTAACAATATTTATTGTTCATCTGTTATCAACCTTCAGGCCTCAGCCAAGTATTGGGATCACAGTAGTGAATATACAGGTAGACTTTGGTTCCTCATGAAACACAAAGGATCTTAGGCACACACAGGTATTAGATGAGAAACACACAAATGAATATCCACAGTATTTGTATACAAAAAATATGTACACTAATTATAGACATATTACAGTAATGTGGAGGGCAACCAGGGTTATGAAAGAGAATAACAGATGAAAACTGTTTCAAAGAAGGATAAACTCTTCAAGCTATGATCTGGGGACTGGGGAGGAGTTAGGAAAGAAAAGAACTGAGACAGTCATTGTGTGTGAAAATCTGAGAAAGAAAAGACAGGCAGTGACTAGGGTGATAAGCAGAGGGGAGTGCCTCCTGGAAGCGCTACAAAGTCTTCTCAGGAATTTGGGTTTTATTCTCAGTGCAGTGGGAAGCAATTGAGGAGATTAAGTCAAGAGACCCCAGTTTTGTTTAAAATGACCACTGGCTGTTTTTCAGAGTCACCAGAGTGGGGAGCAAACACCGATTAAGATGCATGTGCCATCTTTGAGAAGAGAAAGAGTTGTCACCTGATTGAATGTGGTGGTAGCACCAGAGATGAAGAACAATACGCAAGTTCCAGATAGATTGTGGAGATAGGATTGGTAGTCCTGGGCACATCATGGTGGTTCAGCCAATGTAAACAATGTGTGTGAAGTAATCATAACTTTTTGAAACTGATCTTTAATCTTCTTATGGAGACTTGTTCTCATCTGTACATCCAGTCAGTAACCAAAACCTGGATGATCTTTCATGCAGCCCTTTTTCTTTATGGTGCTAGGCATTTGTACTTTGTTCCCACGATTAAGCAAGTTTGTTTGCCTCCGGGCCATCTCCCAAAATGCACTTCACAGAACAGTTGCCAGAGGGATTCTCCGAAAACAGCCTTTTCTTTATCTGCATTCCCTGCTCAGGAATCCTCAGTGGCCCCATTTGGTCTACAGGCAAACTCAGGTAACTCACATTGTTACCTAAGGCTCTTCACTACTAGGTCCCAACCTTCTTTTACCATTCCATTTTCCTCCTACTCCATTTAGTTCAGACTGGTTTCCCTGCTACATTCCAATGCTTTGGACATTTTTGCTTTTATGATTTTTTTTTCATACACTCTATTTGTTTGTTTAATTTTTCAGTGTTGGGTTTTGAACCCAGGACCTCACAAACACTAGGCAGCCTCTCCACCACTGAGCTACATTCCCAGTCCTAGATATTTTTTTAAAGAGTAGTTTTGGAGTCACAGAAAAAATGGAGCTGAAATTATAGGGTTTCCATATACCTCTATCTGCACACATGCATAGCCTCTCCTGCTACTAACTCCACAGTGGCTCATTTGTTAGCGTTGATGAATCGACATCAACACATCAATACCATGCGAAGCCCATAGGTAACATTGGGTTTGCTCTTGGTATCATACAGTCCATGGATTTTGAGAAGGTGTACTGTATTGTTATATCCTACAGAAGAGTTTCACTGCCCTAAGAAAACCCTCTCTGCTCTGTCTATTCAGCTGTCCCTCACCTTACCCCTTGACAACCACTGATGTTTTTACTGTCTCCATAGTTTTGCTTTTTCCAGAGTGTCATATAGTTTGAATCATACTATACCCTTTTCAGATTGTTTCTTTTTTTCACTTAGTGATATGTGTTTAAGTTTCTACTATATCTTTTTGTGGCTTAATAGCTAATTACTTTTTAGTGCTGAATAATACTCCATAATCTGGATGTGCCACAGTTTATTCAGTAACCTATCGAAGGACATCTTGGTTGCTTTCATGTTTTAGCGTTTATGAATACAGCTTCTATAATCATCTGCATATAGGTTTTTGTGTAGACGTGTTTTCAACTCATCTGGGTAAGCCTTTGAACTTATTTTTCATATTCTTCATGTTGACACTGGCTCTATGGCCCAGCTTTTGACAAATGAGTAATAGGTTGTTAATGGTGCAAATCTTATCAATGTAATGCAATATAGGCATTTGGCTCCCCAGTTTTACCCTCACTTCATTTTTATAATCAATAAAAAAACTTTTTTTTTTTTTTTTGAGATGAAGTCCCCCTATATAGCCTAGGCTAGCCTCAAAATCTCAATCCTCTGTCTCAGCCTCCCAAGTGCTGGGATCTAGGCAAGTACCACCACACTCAGCTAATAAAAATATTTTTATTGGAAAAGGTAATTTGTTGTTTGGAGGGACAGCAGGAATCTCTATGAATATGAAGAAATTCAAGTTTATCTTAGATCACGGTCCCCGATGACTTTCCTGGGGATGGTTATCATTTGTGGGAATGGTCAGAACAGGAAGTTGAGCCAGGCATCGTGGTGCATGCCTGTAATCCCACAACTCAGGAGGCTGAGTCAGGAGACTGAATTTGAGGCCAGCCTTGGCTACATAGCAAGACCCTGTCTCAAAAACAAAACAACAATAGAAAACAAATTTAAAAAGGAGAAGGTGAACTGTGATGCAATTGCAAAAGACGTCCCAGGCATGGGCGATCTGGTGTCAGGCTGGCATAGCCAGGTGTCCAGCCTTGAGAGAAGGTAAGGCTCAGCACTTATCCTGCAGATGGACCAGGAAGAGGGTAATTCCCAGAGGAAGAGAGACTGAGCTGTGAGCTATGAGCCACCAGCAATCAGCAGCTAGGGTGAGTACCTAGTCCTATGGTAGGAATCCTGGTGGCACTCCAGGGCATCCACAGCAGCATAAAACCATTTATCCCCTCATAGGTGAGGATATTCATGGCTCCCTTAACCTACATGGAAGCAGCAGCAGGGTGGACAACTGGTGGATACTATACTTGGTGGTGGTGGTGGTTAGGTGTTGTTGAGTCCTGGCCAACTCATAGCGACTCTCATAGGGTTTTTCAATGGCTGATTATTTTGGGATTGCCTCGGGAATGGATTGCCATGTCCTTCTCCCATTGTTTGTGATGCTGGGAATCGCACCCCGGGACCTCAGAGACTGCAGAATGGCACTCTACCAACTGAACTAAATCCTGGCCCCCTACTTGATGGTAAGCCCATTACTATGTTTGCCAGAGAGACATTGTGGCTAGCATCACTCTTACCTGCTTTCTCTAAACAACCTTAATGCCTACTAGTTCCAAGTGCTCTGTTAAAGCGTGGAAAAGAGCCTGAAGAATGAATTGTGTTCACAAGGAGTGGTTTGCCTGGTTTCCTTTGCTTTTCCTGGAGCAAGGGCTGTGTCCTAGCCTTCTGAATTTCCTCTTTTGTTCAAGTTTGTGCAACAGAATGATGAAATTCACTGAAACTAGGAAGACATAAAAATATATCCGAACATGTTCTTTGACCTAGTCCAAGGGGAGGTAATTTAACTCTATTTTGGGATTGTTATAGGAATTGTCTTTCCTAGAGAGTGAGAACCACATTCTGTGTTTTATTTATACTCATACAAGAAATCATTGCAAATTTTAAGAGGGATGAGGAAAATCACTTCTCTCCCTAGGAGGAGGCACTATTTGCCCATTTCTGCACACTCCTTCCTTTTTCTTTGTTTTGTTTTTTCCAAATAGGCTTTTTCCCTGTAGCCCAGGCTGGCTTTTAACTCATAAGCCTCTTGCAGGAAATACAGCTGTGTGCCACAGTGCACCGCTTCTAACTAATGTTCTTATGACTGTCATAACAGCAACCACTTCTCAAGGTTTGAGGGGAAGAATTAAATGAAAATGCATACAATGTTGCTGGCATATAGTACTAAATGCTAACTGTAGTTATTAATTCTGTAAGACTGTCTTTGCAGCCCAACATAACTAACCCAGGTGGGACAGGGACAAAGCCTGGAAGTACATGGACCTTTTTAGAAGCAGAAATGGATTATTAAAGTGAAGGGATACCAGTTTTTACTGGGTGTTAAGTAGTTTCACGTATCATACCATTTCATTTTTGTCATAATTCCAGTCTGCCATCCTTTTTGGGATGGGACAAGTGAGATTCAAGCAAGGAAAATCACGTATGAAGGCTAAGCCAGTGTTCAAACATGGATATGAATAGGTCCATCTCACACTACTCATGCCTTGGAATCTTTTTCTTTTTAATTAATTAATGAACTAATTAATCAATAGACAGGGTCTTGCTATGTAGTCCAGGCTGGCCTGGAATTTGCAATCCTCCTGTCCTCCTGCCTCAGTTTCTCAAGTGCTGGGATTGCATCAGGACTGTGTGGGGCTTTTTTTTTTTTTTTTTGGTGGGGGGAGGGTACTTGGGGTTGAACCCAGGACCTTACACATGCTAAGCAAGTGCTCTACCACTGAGCTGCACCCCCACCCACTTTTTTTTATTTTTTATTTTGAGATAGGGTCTTGCTAAATTGCACAGGCTGCCTGGTGGCCTTGAACTTGGGATCCTCTTGCCTCAGCCTCTCAAATCCCTGGGATTATAGGCATGCACCACAATGCCTGTTTTTTTTTTTTTTTAATAACAATTTAAATAGTTAATCAGGTGTCAATGTCATCAGACAATGAAATGATATCTTATTAATTTCGGTGACAGAGAAGTTTCTTACATTTTTAGAAAGTATCACCAGCCTGGCCCTGCTCCTATTATCCCTGGAACTATCCCAACACTGTGACCCTCTTCAGGCCAAGCAAACTTTCCTGTTTCACACAAAATCATGGTTTGCACTTTAGAGAAAAAGGAGGCTGTGGGTAAAAATCCTAAAAAATTGGTAATAATTAAAAAATACAAATTTAAACTTGCTTTTGCCGGTAGCACTTCATGAATTCGAATACTAAATGAATGAAAAAGTCCTTCATAATAATTATGGTTAAGTTTATTTGCAAGTAACAGAGGCCCACTTTACACTGGTTTAAACACATAAGGATTTATTCTCATCCGGGGTGGACAGCTTAGACTTGGTCTGGAGGCCCATGGGTGTCTTCAGAGGAGACTCCTTTCTCCTCCACTGTTTATTGTTGTTATTGAAGGTACTTTCTGCCCCAAAGGTGCCACCAGAACTCCAATCATTAAGCTGCATTCTAGGCAACAAGAAGAGGAAAGAAGGGAGGGCAAAAGTGTAGTCCCTCTCTTTTAAGGAGCGCTCTTGGAAGTCTCACACATGTCTTCTTGCTTCTTTGTTAGATAGAGAATTAATGGAAAATAATTATAGTTGTAATCGAGGTTTTCTTGTTCTTCCACTTACTACAGTCTTGGACAAGTCATGTCGTGCTCTCTCTGTCTTCCTCCTCTTTTTTCCTTAAATAAAAATCTACTATCTTCATTAAAAAGAATTTAAAGTGCTCAGAAATGTAAACATAGGAATTAAAAATTCCTCATAATCATACCTTCCAGAAATAACCATTGTTGATAGTTTGGTATATGTTCTATTATTTTGTGAAGTTTTAGAAATAATTTTTTAAGCTAACAATGAAATATTTGATACTTATACTATTAATTATGCCTACAGCCCTAGTCCTGTGGCATCTGATCCCATCAGATCTCGGAAGCTAAGCAGGGTCGGGTCTGGTTAGTACGTGGATGGAAGACTGCCTGGGAACACCAGGTGCTGTAGGCTTGATGGACGGACCCGGTAACCCACTCCTCAAAATCAATCAGCCATTGAAAACCCTATGAACAGCAGAGAAGCACTGACAATAGTGTTTCCCCTTTTGTATGTAGGGTCGCTATGAGTCGGATACCGGCTTGATGGCACCTAACAACAACAAAAACAACAACATACTATTAGTTTGGTAGGCTGCTATAACAAACCCATGGACAGACTGGGTGGCTTAAACAGAAACTTATTTTCTCACAATGCTGGGTAGAAATCTAAACTCAAGCTGTCAGCACAGTTGATTTATTCTGAGGTCTGTCTCCTTGGCTTTTTGATGCCATCTGTATCTTCACATGGTTTTCCCTCGTCTCTGCCTGTGTCCCCATCTCCTCTTCTTATAATGACACCAACCAGCTCTTGCATTAAGGTCTACTCTAATGAGTTCATTTTAATTTAATTACCTCTTTAAGGTACGCATCTTCAGCAGGGCTTGGTGGTGCCCTGCTGGGTAATACCAGCACTTAGGAGGCTGAGGCAAGAGGATTAATGTGAATTTGAGGCCAACTTGGGATATATAGCAAGTTCCAGGCCAGCCTGAGCTACACAGCAAGACCCTGCCTCAAAAAACCAAAAGCAAAAGCAAAAACCAAAACCAAAACCCCCTCATCTTTCAATACGGTAATATTTTGAAGTACTGGGGGTTAGGACTTTACCACTTGTTTGGGGGAGACACAATTCAGCCTGTAACATACATAAAATGCAGATGATGTGTGAACGTTAAGTAGCACAATAGTAAAGTAAAGCTAATACTAGCCAATCCACAACTCAACCTAAATGCAGAAGACCAGTTTCTTACATCCTTATCTCAATCTCACTCGCCTATACTCTCCAAGGATAACTGCTGTCCCAAATCTATCTTCAAAAAATTATTCCCTTGGTCCCTTTGTCAGTCTCCACACCCTGCAGACAAGTAAGAGTGTGAGGTTCTCTGTTAAGCGCATCTGCTATGGTTTGGATATGGTTTGTCCCTGTCAAAATGCAGGTTGAAGTTTAATCAATGTAATGGTATTGAGAGATCGTGGGACCTTTAAGAGGTCATTATGTCATAGAGGCTCCACCTTCATGCAGGACTTAATAAAGTGAAAGTGGGTTAGTTATCATGAGGGTGTGTTGGTATAAAGCAGGTCTGTTCCTTTGTCTCTTCTCTTGTGCACGCACCTAATTCCTCTAATGATTTTCCACCATGCCTGGAGCAGCACATGGCCCTCGCCAGAAACTGACATCATTTTCTTAAGACTCCCAAAACTGTAGACTGAAATAAACCTTTTAATTTAGAAATTATCCAGCCTCTGGTATTTTGTTACAGCAGTAACAAGAAAAAAATGGACTAAGCCCCTTTCTCTTATTTCTACCTCCATATCACAGTATTTCCGAAGACAAAAATTAGGTGGTTTTTGTCTTGCATTTTTTTTTTCTTAAAAATTCTGCAAAAGCTTCCCATTGCAGTGAGAATAAATCCCTTTCAGGCTCTGTGTGGTCACACTCTGCTAACTTTCTAAGGCCCTTCACTCTCACTCCACTTCCTTTATTCCAGGGACCTTGACCTTCCGTGGTTCCTTGAACTTCTCAAGCTCATTTTCTTCCCAGGGGCTTCTTTTGCATGGTCGCCCTTTTCTCATTATTCACATGTCTGTTTAAATATCATTGACTCATTGAGGTCTCTGCTGGTTACTGTCTAAATTACAAATCCTCCTCTCAGTTGTCCTCTTTTTAATACTTATAAGTATCCCCTTTGGAATGTAAGCTGCACCAGGACAGTGGCTTAGTTTGTGTTTGTCACCATTTTACCTAATGTAATGTGCGACATGCAAGTGCTTGTCTTATATTATACCAAATCACTCCTGACCTAGGGGTGGTTGTGATAAAATAAGTGATAATGTATTTTGAAATAGGCCTTAGGTAACAAACCCTAATTCTATATAACCCCTTTAAACTCTTTCATTCTTTTTTCTTTTCCTCTTTCTCTCCCTTTTTCGTTCGTTCTTTCTTTTTCTTTCTTTCTTTTTCACCTTCCTTCCTTCTTTCCTTCCTTCTGTGTGTGGTGTGTGCGACTGGGGACTGAACCAAGGGCCTTGCACAAACTTTGCAAATGCTCTGTCACTGAAACTCCAGCCCATTTTTTTATTTTTATCTTGAGGCAGGGACTCACTAAATTATGTAGACTGACTATGGCATCAAGCCTGCAATCCGCCTGTCTCAGCCTCCCAAGTCACTAAGGTTATAGGTGTGAGCCACCACACTCAGCTTAAACTCTTTCTTAATAGTATAGCTATTTAACAACCAGATATTTGCTGGTTGCCGGCTGGATGTTGACCCTGTGTTGGGTTTTGGGGAATAGATGTGAACAAGATAGTTTCTGCATTTTGTGGAGCTCACATTTTGATTTAGTGAATTAATGAACCAATTACTTTTGACTAGATATATCTAATACAAAAATGCACTTTGAAGACATTGGGAAGGAGAAGAGTGGGAGCAAAGAGTATGTTTCTTCTTTCAAAATATTTAAACCAAAAGGATTATACAGATGCCTGACAGCTGCATCCTTAGGATTCTGATCCTTGTATATTTTGATATTGTTGTTGTTGTTAAGTGCTGTCGAGTCAGACACTACTCATAGCAACCCTCATAGATTTTTTTGTTTTTGTTTTTGTTTTTGTTTTTGTTTTTGTGGTACTGAGGGTTGAACCCAGGGCCTCACGCCTGCATGCTCTGCAAGTGCTGGACCACTGAGCTGCACCCTCAGCCCATATATATATATATATAGAGAGAGAGAGAGAGAGAGAGATAGATAGACAGATAGATAGATAGAGACAGGGTCTCACTAAATTATGCAGACTGCCTCTGGTCTCGAACTTGCGGTCCTCCTACCTCCGCCTCCCAAGCCGCTGGGATTACAGGCATGTGTTACCTCGCCCAGCTCTTCATAAGGTTTTCAATGGCTGATTGTTTTGGGATTGTGTCCTTCTCCCATTTTTGTGGTGCTGGGACTTGAACTTGGCACCTCAAAGATTGCAGAGCGGCACTCTACCAACTGAACTAAATCCCAGCCCCATATATTTCAGTAGGTCCTGATAATTAAAACCTGAATTGCTCCTTTGGGAAATTCCCAAGTGGTCATACCTTAATTTGCCTACTGAAAGTGAACATACTAAAATCTAATTGGGAGATTGCAAATGTGACCTTAAAGCCATATAGCTTTTCAGCTGCAAGTTCGTAAAGCATGGATCCAGGAATAAGAGGTTTTTTACAGCCAGAACACAAATCTGTTTTAGCCCTTACTAGCTGGGTGGTCTAGCTGATCAGTTTTGGTACTGTACAAATATAGTTACCCATCCTATTTCAGGGCTGGGATTTAGCTCGGTTGGTAGAGCGCTGCTCTGCAGTCTCTGAGGTCCTGAGTTTGATTCCCAGCACCGCAAAGTGGGAGAAGGACGTGGCAACCCACCCCCAAGGCAATCGGGAAACAGTCAGCCATTGAAAACCCTATGAGGGTCGCTATGAGTCAACTCGACTCAAAGGCACCAAACAACAACAGCATCCTATTTCAAAAGCTATAGAGAGAATCAAAGTAGAAAATGAATGTTTGTTCTTTGTACATATAAAATAACAATAGAAATGTAAAGTGATATTGTATATTTTACCTTTTTTCACTGATAGATGAACAATGGTGAATGACAAGAAGTATTTGAAGACTGAATCCTATTAACCAGAGAAGAGTTGAATTATGGCATAGTGGAACACAATACAACCATTGAAAATGGGTATATTCTGATATGGAAAGATGTCTGCCATGTATTAAGAGAAAAAACAGTGTCTAGAATTTTGTGTGCACACGTATAGAAAAATACACTAAACTGTTAGTGGTCTTTCTGGGGGTGGAATTTGAGGTACTTTCCCTTTGTTAGTTATATCCAGATTTCTTTCTCATTTTTTAGATTGGTACACTCTAATCAATTTAAGGGGCTGGGGTTTAGCTCAGTTGGTACAGTGCTGCTCTGCAGTCTCTGAGGTGCCAGGTTTGATGGCTAGCACCGCAAAAGTGAGAGAAGGACGTGGGAATCCCAAAATAATCAGCCGTTGAAAACCCTATGAGGGTCACTATGAGTCAGACTATGGCAACAATTGATTTAAGAGATTTTATATACAAAAATGGCAAAGTATACCTATCACTGATTACTTATTTCCTCTCTAGATAATTTCCAGACCTCAAGTTTGATTTTGGTTACTATTGCTTTGGAGAATGAACTTGGTTCCATAGAGAGCATGAAGAACTGTCCGGAGCCATAGGCCCGACCTGAGTTAAAGGCAATGCCTGCATAAATGGCTACGTGACAGACTGACCATAACAGGAAGCTCTGCTACCTGTGGAGTAAGGAATCAGCACATCAGAGGCTTTGGTTCCCTCATTGTCTCTTTAGGATTAATCTGTTTCTGCAATGCTAACTAAGTTGATTGTTGACTTTTTGACTGCAGTTACCTTGTGAGCTGTCTCTTGTATCTCCCTGAGTTACTATATAAACAAGAGTTTAGAGAATGAAGTTTTGCTCCAGACCATCAGTCTTGGCCTCTTCGTCTCCTTCATCCTCGGCTCTCCCCTTCACCTGGCTAGACCGTGGCAAAGAACCATACTGAATAGTGAACCAGCTCCTCAGAACAGCCTCATGTGGGCAATATTTGCAAAAGAAAACTCAAAGCAGAGGCTGTCATGAGACCTGCAATCTATTAATAAAACTGTGCCTCTAATGTAAGAAGAAGGGTCAGAGTAATACTATCAGGTGATTTTAAGACACTGAATCCTCACATTAAAGACTTGCTTCCTAAAAACCCACATACTAATTTCTTAGAGATCGCAGTATTAACCTATTTAAGCATAGCTGGGAGGAAAGGAAAAGCGTAAGATCCCTCTAGCCTTCTTATGCACTGAGCTTCACTGGCCTCCAAAAGTAAAAAGCTATGAAACTCGCAAGTCTTGTCTTGGCAGTCTTAGTATGTAAGAAGGCAATTTATTAAGGAGTATCTTTTTGTATGTGCGTGTGGCAATGGGGGCTTGAACCTAGGGCCTCGCATACTTAGTAAATGCTCCTTCACTAAGTTGCACCCAGCCCCTTTTTCATTTTTATCTTGAGATAGGGCTTTGCTAAGTTATGCAGGCTGTTTCTGGCCTTGAACTCATGATCCTCCTGCCTCTGCCTACTGACTTGCTGGGATCACTGGCCTGTACCACCGTGCTCAGCTTTTTGGTATTTTTTTCTTTTTCTTTTTCTTTTTTTTTTTTTTGAGACAGGGTCACTGTGTAGCCCAGGCTGGACTTGAGCTTGGGTTGATCCTCCTACGGCAGCCTCCTGAGCGCTGGGATTACAGGCGTGTGCCACCACTTCTGGCTTCTTCAAGTGTGTCTTTCATCTCTCAGTGGGTATGTCACTTTAAACATTTGTGATGAAATAACTGACCACATCTCAGGGTTACTGCCTTGCTTTCAGATGACTTTTCCAGACTCGAGCACGCTCAACTGCTACGTGGTCAAATGTCATGGCTCTGAAGTTAAGCACATCTAAACACTCTTGTCTTGCTAAAATTTATTTTCCCATTAGAAACAGACGGCTACTATTTTTTAACAGTTTTCAAGCTCCCTTTCATAATACAGTATATGCTTGATTGAAGACAAATTTGGGAAATATGGAAAAGCAGAAACAATCACCTACACACACAAAGATCCCCCACAACCTTTTACCTTAAAGGCAACCATTGCTATTTGATCATCTTCAATAATTTTCTTCTGTATTTTTTCCTCCACAGATTGTAAAGCACACATAGAACCTATCTTTTTTACTTAACATCAGTTCTGAGTATTTTCCCATGTAACTCAATTTTTCAAAAACAAATTTTCTTTACATTTTTGTTTTATTTTTTGAGACATGGTTTCACCAGATAGACCAGGCTGGCCTAGAACTTGCTATGTAGACCAGGTTGGCCTCCATCTCTCATTGATCCTCCTGCCTCTGCCTCCCAGGAGCTGGGATTACAGGCGTGAAGCACCACACCTGGCCCAAACCGATTTTTCTTTAAAAGTATTTTTTCTAGTTGGGTGCAGTGATGCATGCCTGTAATCACAGTGACTTGGGTGGCTGGGAGGGAGTCTACATAACTTAGTAAGACCTGTTTCAAAATAAAATATAAAAAAATGGGTTGGGGGTGCTACCCAATGGTACAGCACTCAATGTGCGAGGCCCTAGGTTCAACTCCCAAATACCACAAAATAAATAAATAAATAAATAAATAATAAAACAAACTTTTTCTAAGAACGTAATGCGTTTTCTCAGGACAAAATCTGGAAATAACCGAAAAGCAAAAGCAAATTGCCAGTAATCCCATCCCCTAGAGATAGGCATCAGTAACCTTTTAGGAACTCCTTCCAATACTTTTTTAAAAAACTGCAGACATTTTTCTTTAAAAGCCAACTCAAAGCATATAGTATATGCTTTCTTCTCCTGTTACGTCATAAACACCTTCCATCATTAAATACTCTAGTTGTCCATGAAAGAGGAGTTAACATTTACTTACCCATTGACATTGAACATCTAGGTTATGATGATGATGCCATGTGGTACTGGGAATTAAATTCAGTGCCTTGCATAGGCTAGGTAAGTGCTCTACCACTAAGCTACATTCCCAGTACTTTCTTCTTTTTACAGTGGCACTTGACCACAATCCATTGTTGTTTTCCTTTCTTGGGTGCCATGATGACTGTATAGTATATGTAGGTGTATATATGTTTTTAAAAAAAACTCTAGGATTGCGAACGCAGGACCAGGACAGGTCTTCACTGCTTGAAATCGATGCACCAAGTGATGCTTTCCCCGTTGTTCCACGTCGACGGGTCATGGGCAAGCACAGTAGCTCATACAGGCTTTTAGCACAGTGGTTGAGCGCTGAGCAAGTAGTTGAGAACCAAACCAAAATTGTCTGGAAAACACTGGCAGAGGACCAAACGTTCAAGCATAGAGCCATTCAAGTACCAAGGTACCACTGTACTTGAGACAAGCTCTCCCCAAGGTGCTCAGGCTGGCCTGTAACTTGCTGGGATTTACAGGTGTGTGCTGGCTTACTTTGTAATCCTTCTTTAGATCTCTAAAGCAACATTAATTGGTGAAAGGCTTTGAATGCTTTTGAAGTTCTTCATATTGAGACAGGACTTTTCCGAATGCAAATGTATTATCACCAGGGAAAGGCAGCTCCAAGTTCATGTTGTTGTTGTTGTTGTTGTTGTTAGGTGCCGTCGAGTTGGTATCCGACTCATAGGGACCCTCATAGGGTTTTCAATGGCTGAGTGCTTCGGGATTGCCTTGGGAGTGGATTGCCAGGCCCTTCTCCCATTTTTGTGGTGCTGGGAATTGAACTTGGGACCTCAGAGACTGCAGCGCAGCGCTCTACCCACTGAGCTAAATTCCAGCCCCCCAAGTTCATAGCAGCACCTCTTTAACTCTTTGATTAACAATTTCAAATCAAAATATGACAATAAGTATTTTATTTCCAGAAACTCTTCATTACAATGAATATCATTAGCAAAATAATTAGAATGAGTAATGAGTAAAATCATCAAATCATGTAAAAAACTCCTTAAGAAAAAATGTATATTGGCTTAATAAAACTGACATGTTGTTACTATACCAAAATGTAGTTGAAAGTACAATGACCGGTAGAAAAAGCAATGTTAAGCACGATATTTTATGTGATAAGGTGTAAAACAACACTTACGCAATGGTACACTGCACAATGTACCAGTGGTTTTTGTTCTTGTCTTAGTTTTTAAATATCGGGTGCATCTTCCTTTTGTAGTTCTTTTAACAGGTAGATGATCAACTACAATGATCATCAATTTTGCCTCTGGCTCTTTTGCATTTTACCTGTTTTTGTAGCAATCATTTTCTTTGCCAGTGGAACATAAATTGAAGCAATTTTGTCTCATTTCTGGATGTTTCATTGTACAGGATCCACACATTTACAACAGCTACCAAGTTTTAAAAATACCGCTTCACACCATTTTCTTGATTTTCTGTCAAATTCATTAGCACTCACTTTTTTGACATGTCCCAATAGTAGACAAATGGTTGAAAGTTTTTGTTAATTTGATAGGTCAAAAATAATTTTTTCTCTGATGACCACTGGAGGTGAACTTATTATTCATTTGCATTTTATCTATTTTGTGATTATTCATGAAGCTGTTACAATTACCTTGAGGGTTTGTTGTTGTTAGGCGCCGTCGAGTCGGTATCCGACTTATAGCAACCCTCTGTACAACAGGGGAAACACTATTGTCAGTGCTTCTCTGCCGTTCATAGGGTTTTCAATGGCAGATTGATTTTTGGGAGGGGGTTGCCAGGTCCTTCTCCCAGCCTACAGCTTCTGGTATTCCCATGTGGTCTCCCATCCAGGTACTAACCAGGCCCGACCCTGCTTAGCTTCCGAGATCTGACGGGATCAGATGCCACAGGGCTATAGCTGCAGGCTTGAGGGTTTATTACCCATCTATTACTTATCAAGGTCTTCTCTTTCTCCTTCTCTTCTCCTCCTCCTTTTTTTTTTTTTTTAATTTTGAGTAACTGGGGGATAAACCCAGGGCCTCACACATACTTTGCAAGAGCTGCACCCTAAGCCCAATTTTTAATCTTGAGACAGAGTCTCATTAGGTTGCACAGGATGCCTCTGGTCTTGAATTTCTGATCCTTCTGCCTCTGCCTCCTGAGTTGCTGGGATTGTAGTTATGAGCCATCGTGCCTGGCATCTTCTTCTTCTCATATAAGGATATTGCATGTACTAATGTCAGTTTTTACCTACGCCATATTGTAAATTATTGTAGTGCATCACCTTATGTGATTGTATTAGCAGGAAAATCAATACTGTCCTCATTCATTATTCTTAGGCTTAAAAATAACTTTTAAAACACCTAGAGCAGTCTCTAGTATTACATAACTCACAATCAATTGGCATTGTTACTATAAACTTCATAAAGTGGAAGCACTTACTTTTAAAGTTAAGATTTTTTTACTCACAAAAAACATAACTTTCTGGACTACAGCCACTGTTTCTCAAATGGTGGTGGTGAGGAGTGGCTGAGACCCTTCCTTGGCTTTACTACTAACCATCCCAGGGTCTCAGGCAAGTCACAGCCCATCTAGAGCTTGGGCTGCCTGGCATCTTAGGTGTGAGTGCTGCACCACATGGTCTGTAAGGCCTTCCTCACTTCTGACATTCTGAATTGAGTCTTGTGGGAATATGAGGGCCTTCCTGCCACCAGTCCCGCTAAGAAAACAGGGATGTCTAATAAGACATTGAGTTCTTTCATGTTAAGGGTGAGAATAAATTTTTTACCATTAATTTTTTTTTGGGGGGAGGGGCTTGAAACAGGGTCTTGCTGTGTATCCCAGACTGGCCTAGAACTCATGTAGATCCTCCTGCCTCAGCATCCTGAGTGCTGGGATTCTAGATATGTGCCACAGTGCTTAATTTCTATTAGATAATTTTATTCCTTTATAGCAATAACATGTTACATATGTGTGCCCTACTATGATACGCAGTCACTCGTCATCTCAGGCAAGCCGTTTAACCTCAAGAAGCCTGTCATTTTTTTTTTTTTTTTTTTTAATATTTGTGGTTTGAACCCAGGACCTACCACATGCACCCACAGTCCATTATTTTTGTTTTATTTTGAATCAGTCTTTCTAAATTATGCAGGCTGCCTCTGGCCTTGAACTGAAGATCCTCCTGTCTCTGCTTCCTGAGTTGCTGGGATTACAGGTGGGTGCTATTGCATTCAGCCGAAGTCCATCCCTTCATCAGGAAAAAATAGGCACTGTGCAAGCAGGTACCCAATAATTTTAAATGACCTCCTGTCCCATCGTTCTGACTGTTGGCTGAATCTTTTGTCTTGAGCATTTTAGGTATAAACATGGTACGCAAGTCTTAAATGATTAAACTTACCATAAAGAATAACCAATCCTTTTTGAGGAGATGAATTTTTTTTTTTTTAAACAGGATTCCCCAGGTAGCCCAAGCTGGTCTTAAACTCAAGATCCTCCTACCTCAGCCTCCTGAGTGCTGGGATTACAGGTGTGTGCCATCACGCTCAGTAAGGAGATGAATTTTTGAGATATGATATAGCTAGAGCTAAGGAAATACTAAACATGAGGGCAGCTCAATGCCAAACTGAGCCACCCAAGTCTCTTAAAAAACCAAGAGAAAGATGCATACACACCTCAAAATAGATGGGATGGAGAAGCTAAACTATAGGCAATCTACTAAAACTCATAGATCTATTCTGTAATTAAAGGGGAGGAATGGCAAGCCTCCTAGGTTTTTAAAGGAAAGTTACCATATCAAAATAAGATATTTATATGACTTCCTTAGAACAAAATAAAAACAAAGCCAAAAGCATTCGGTAATAATATGCTTACTAATCCCCAATAAGTAGTTTGTCAGTGCATCCAAATATGCTAGAAACACATTAAAAATCAGTTTAGGAATAACAAAAATGTATAAGTACAGGCACACATTTTCTTCAAGTATACAATTTGTTTTTATTTACAATACCCTATAAAAATGTAAATTTAGAAACTTTTATTTTCATTAATTAGAACCGAACAAAAAAAGATAAAGCACAGTAAGGAGGAAATAATAATCAAGTGTTCACTTGATCAGTTGTGAAGGGAAGGTAGGAAAGGTGCATAGTGGAAATAGTCAGTAGATGATGGCAGAGGGGTGCTAGGTAATGTCACTGAGCAGCAGCTGGTGGAGCCTGGGGCTACAGAATAGGAAGAAATGGAGGTGAGAACAAGGACAGCTGGTTATAACAGAGGATTTTTACTGTTGTACAATATACGTAAGTGCAAAATGTTTATTCTTTTTAAGTATCATAGCCTGTCCTCCCGACTACATTCAAAAAGGTGAGAACAGCAGAAAGATCAGGACGGCAATATAAAATTAATTCAGATTTAATTTTGTCAGGACTGTAATCACTAGGGATCAAACACCTTTATCCTAGTTGATTGCTGAATGGGAGAAAGGTAAGTGGGAAAGATCATGGCAGGCTGTCTCTGCTAAGATTCAAACCCAGGCCCCTGGCTACCTGTACTGGGGCTGGGGTGAGACTGAGCAGCCAGGATAGCAGTTCTGCCTGTAGTGTAGAGGAAGCCTGAGAACAGAGCAGGGCAAACTTGGCTTCCATGACTACATTTGGAGGTTTCCATTCACGACACTAAATGAAGATGGGGAAAGAAGTGCAAGCATGGCTTACGGAAGTCATCACAGGAAGACAGCCAAGTGTGCCATCAGCTACACTGTGGAAGCAGGCTGTCAGTGAGGAGCATCCTGGGGACTCGTGAATGCACTTGAGGGGACAGGCTCAAGTACGCTGTAGCTGTAGCAGGAACAGGGCTTAACCGTGTGCTGTTGCCATTAAGGTGGACAGAAACAAAGGAAACACAGGTGGGGATGAGAAAAGGAACTTCTCAGCCTATAGCTGGGCACCAGCCAATTAAGAACTCTGATTTTATTAAACGTGCTGTATACCCTGTATTTATATTAAACAAAGTAGAACCCACCAAATTAATTACAAGATGGAATAGAAACAGACTAAAAATATATCAGCTGGGTTGTGTTTCGAGGAGGTATATGTCAACTAAATATTCTTCAATCTAAAACTCACTCTTTACGGACCCTCTGGAGACCACATCAATGTATGTGTAGGGGTGTGTGTGTATCTTCATCTCTATTTAATTGGCTCTCCTAGAGGCATATTAGTATGGAGCAACAAAAGAGACTTCAATAGGATGAGGGAAGGAATCCTTTGGCAGGCTACAATCTACTTTGAACCGGAGTAGTGGTGGTGGGAGAAGGGAAGATATTATATTTGTCTCTCTAGGGCAAAGAAAATGCAAAATTGAGAAGAATCGAGTAAAAGTAGGACATGCAAAAGTGTAACACAGAAGGTAAAGAAGAAACCAGCAGAAGTATCACCCAGCCAAATTTCATAGAGCAGTGGGGAAATACCTGGCATTTAGAGACAACCCCTGGAAACAGGAGTTGATCACACGAGACTTTGCTTTGGGGAATAAGCTACCTTCCCTCCCTCATTAAAAACACTCCATTGGTGATGGCAGCAGTGCAGGTGGCAGCCAAAAGGAGGTACAGGACACATGTGAAGGTCTTTTATCGTATCCCCTGAACTAGCCTAAGAGGATAAAGAGAGAGAGAAAGAAAACTTGTTTGTTTTAATAAGTTAAAATAGAAGGCAATCTTTTGTATTAAAAAAACATCTTCGTAAGAATTCTCATAAAACATCACATTTCTCTACTCTTAGGATTTCATCAACTTCTGTGAAGGTACCGTTGCACCCAGTACAGAGCTTTGTATCAGCAGATACACAAATATTTAATGCATGTCTTCAATCTCTTTCACCAAATTCAGTTTCATTCTCCCCCACCATAACTTCTAAAGTGCCAACTTCAGTGAAATGTGGAATTCTCCTGTTTAAAACTTACTGCAGTTTTGTCTCCAGCAAGTTCAGTTTCTGCCGGTCAACATAGCGAGAAAAAAGGGACACTAGGTTTGTGGGTATAGAGATAGGCTTGGCCAGGGCTGCTTGGGGAATCCGTAGAAGTTCTCGGGTTGCCATGAACATCACCTCTGTCCTGGTAAGGAAAACCAAAAACAATATGAGACAAGAAAAGATTACCTAAAATAATAATAATTACTATTTTTTAAAAGTCCTTGGGGGGTTGAACCCAGGGCCTTGCACATGCTAGGCCAAGTGCTCCACCACTGAGCTGCATCTCCAGCCCCTTTTCTGTTATTTTATTATAAGAAAGGGCCCCACTAAGTTGTGCAGGCTGCCTGTGGCCTTGAACTTGCAATCCTCCTGCCTCAGTCTCCCAAGGTACCACGGCACCTGGCCTAAAAGAATTTAAAAGAATTGAAAAACACAGTCCACACTGACCATTGGTTATTTTGTGTTGATTCTGTAGCAGGGTTTGAACTCTGTAGGTCTTCCCCACGGCTCAAGAGGACAAGGAGCAGTGACAGGCCAAACTACAAAAGAAAACAGAGGGAATCAAACTCAACAATGCAACTAACCTCCTCCATCACAGCTGATGGGATTCTGTCACTAGATAGGAACAGCACCAAACCAAATGATCTCATTGCTGCAGAGATCAGACAACCCTGAGCCCAGAGTCTGTGTCCTTCCCTAGGCTTTACTTCTGGCACAGCAATAACCAAGCACAGTCAACAGAAACAGAAAACCATGGAGCCCAACATTCCTCTCTGGGCCCTACCCTGAGGTGAAAAGATAATTTTTTTCCCCTGCCATGGATAATATGGGATTTGGATTTTCTCCTATTTATAAGAATGAAAATGGATTAAAAAGAAAAGTCAAAGTTCATAGAAAAAAATAAGAGAGAAAAATTAAATAAGATTTTTGTTAGAGTAAGATATTTGAATTAAGGAAAAAAGATGGTAAGAACTATAAAGAAATGTACAGGTAAATGAAATTATCAGGGTATAAAGACACATTTCTTTAATAAAGGACATTCCTATTAGAAATATATAAGCTTAGAAAGGATGTTAATAGGAGTTTGAAAAATAAAAAGAGAAAAGAACAGTGCATCCATCAAATCTAGAATTATTAAAATTCAGCAGTGTTAAGGTCAAAAGGGCACAGAATGAAAATACAAACAGGGGCAAGAAGATCATAAAGGGATGGTGGCAATACCTTGGGATTCCCTCCTACCTTCCTGAGCTTACCTCACAGAGGATAACCTTTGCTGTCCACAAAATTTCATGTTATTCACAAAAAAACCAAAAAACAAAAAACAAAAACAACCCGCCAAAACACTAGGCTGAATGATCTGACTTGCCTGACTTCATGATTTTCTGTTGCCTTTATAGAAACTGGAGATGTAAGACACCAAATAATAGGAAGGCATATCAGTGATCACTTGAGAATCCCATCTGTGTTCCCCGAGGCACTGCCACCTCTCCTGCCTCTGGTGTCCTGCCCTTCAGAGTCATGCTTTGGTAGGTTTCCAGGTCAAGAGAGAGACAGGCCTTGAGACTACTTTTTCACCTCTTCCTATACACAAAGTGGCCCTCACTGAGTGCCTACTACATACCAGACATCATCTAAGTACCAGCACAACAGTGGGAAGTGTACATCATCATTTTACACATCAGGAAACTGTGGCTCAGCAAACTGAAATAATCTGCAGGATCATGAGGTTAGAAAACGGCAGGCAAGGACTGAAACCTGGCCTGTTTAAAACTCATGGTCTTCTCTCCATATGCTCCCTGTAGGAGTCTTTGGATCTTTAACCTGATATGAATGAAATAAGAAATTGGGGATTCGACTGCTTAAAGTCTTATGACAGAGACTGCGAAGTGCCTATTTAATAGTCCTTCCTCCTCATTAGCGTAACTCTGATTTTATTTGTGGTAACAATGGTGTGCACTAAAAGCTCTATTTCAGCCTTCCCTGCAGTTAGAGGTGCCCATGTAACTAAGTCTCAGCTTTTGGTATTAAGTAGAAGTTTGTCAGAACTTCTAGAAATGGTCCCAACAAACAGGGCAGGCAGCAAATCCACAACTTCTGCCTTCCACATGCTCCCCTCTTCCCCAAGTAAAGCCAAGTCTTAGATTCTACAACCATCGTGGACCATGAGGGATGGCGAATATGGAAGCTGCTGCTAAGGATGGCAGAGAAGAAAAACTGAAGGAGCCCAGATCTCTGATACCATTGTGGAACTACTAAAGCTGGATTTATCTTGTATGAGATACACAAAATCCTATTTCGTTCAAACTGTTTATTCTAGCTTCTGTTACCACAAGCTTAATGTAGCTCCTGACTGAAAGAAAGAAGCCTTTTTTATAAGTTTGCATAGCCACAGCAGCCATTATTTTTCAATCTGTAACTCAAGTTCAGATGTCTCATAAAGTATAGGGACACAAAAAGACAATAAAGACCTTGTTCTGGAGCACAGCAGTGAGGTGAGGATTGGAGGGTGCTGGTGCAGCTGCACTTTGAGGTAGGTTCATTAGCTGTTGCAGAAGGCTGGTGATAGTCACTGATGGAAGATGGTAGAGGAGGAGAGAGAAGGGACTCAATAAGCAGGGCAGCACCTACAAAAAAGAAATGAAAGAATTACATCCTGTCAACTGTTCCTTCAACTACCTCCCATCAGAGGGTGTGGATGGAGGATGCTCAGCTATATGCTTAACCACTTATGGCAAGATTTAAGAAAAAAGGGCTGACAAGTCCAGCAGATATGGCCAGAGTCTCAACAGTGGATGCTAAGGAATTTACGGAGAACTTTTTCATCTTAATTTGCATTGAAAACACCATGACTTGTGTGAAATAAGGGTATAATGTCACTTCCCAAGTATGTACCAAGAGTCATACTAAAACATCAATATTTAGCTCACTCCATAAATATTTAAATGGCTACAATGAGCTGGGCACTATGGCTAAAAGCAAATGGTAAACAAGACACAGGGATCTTATAGTATAGTGGGGAAGATGTGGGTAAAATGGCAATTTCAATATATTGTGAAAAACATTCTAAGACAGGTTAAGTTTAGAATGCTACAAAATTACCAATAAGTACTTTCAGATTGGTACAGCTGTAGCACTGTGGCATCTGATACCATCAGATTTCGGAGGCTAAGCAGGATCGGGCCTTGTTGGTACTTGGATGGGAGACTGCCTGGGAATACCAGATACTGTAGCCTTCGGAGACGGACCTGGCAACTCCCTCCCAAAAATCAACCCACTATTGAAAATCCTATGAGTAGCAGAGAAGCACTGACAATAGTGTTTTGCCTGTTGTGCATCGGGTCGCTATGAGTTGGACACCAACTCAATGGCACCCAACAACAATTTTCTGACTTAAAATACACAGATACTAATATAAGTAGGCTATAAAACAAACAAACAAAGAAGAAAATCAATACTTCCAGGCCACTCAATCCTCATGCTAGAAAAAAAGCAATGTATTACTTTAAATGGCATCCAAGGATGGAGACTAGATCACTTTCTGTGTTCTATTACTCTAAGTAAGGCTTTTATTACAGGTATCTAAAAACATACATAATAGTACAAAGAACAGTATAATGTTCATGTACCAATTATCCAACTTCAACAGCCAAATACCAACATTCTCCTAATCTTTTTGAATCTATTCTTCCTATATCACACCATTTCATCCCAAAATACCTCTGTTTATGTCTCTAACACAATCTCTCACAATTTCATACCTAACAAAATGAACAGTTTCTTAATATCAGGTAATATCCACTCCAAATTCAAATTTCCGTTAATTGTTTAAAAATTATCTTCTACCAGCTGATGTGTTCTAATCATGATTCAAATAAGATCCATATATTGCATTTGGCTGACAAGTCTTTAAAGAACATAACACCTATTTCTTCTCATACCCTTTATTTATTGAAGCTATGGGTCACTTGCCCTATAGCTTAGACCGTGGCATCACTTAACAGGTTCTGTTATCTGCTATTTTCCCCATTAACTGATGGTTAGAATCATAAGCTTGATTAGATTCACGATCAATGGGGGAGGGGCAAGAGAGGCATGCAAAGAAAACTTCATGGCTACAGCTGTGGGCTTTCTATTGTACTACGTCAAGCAGCACGTAGTGCACTTGGGTGTGCCACTCTTAGTGGTACTAACAGTGTATCAGTGGGTTCAGGTGTTAGCCTGCCCAAACCACAGTAAAATTCCCTATCTACATTTTACTTATATTTTGAGCAGCCAATGATTGCTATCTATACTATTTTTCCATTCAGGCTTACAAAATGGTTTTCTGATTTTACCATGTCTTTTTCATTTATTAGCTGAAAATTTTCTATGAAGATCTTTGTACTACCAACTGTCTGGTTACCATGCCATTTTAGTATAATGAAAAAGGCAGAATAAATGCTTGACATTTTTTCTTTATTTACCAATTTTCAGGATGAGTTGATGGCCTCACAATCACCAAACATGGTCAATATATTTTTGGTTTCATTATGAACTCAATAAATGAAATACATTTGAGTCTACTGCGGTAGTTTTTCTTTCTGATGTGAAGCATCCGCTCTTGGCAAACAGGAGTCCTTTCACATTGGTTTGTACCTGCACAGGATCTGAGTAATCTATGTGCTTCCTTGCTTAGAAGATATTTTAGGATTATCTTATACCTTTCATGCCTCAGACCTAGAACCAGTGATTACTTCAATAAAATGGTTTTCAGAGATGTGTACTACTACTCTTTAATGCACGTAGATAAAAACTCAGCATCTATATCTCTTCTAGTTTTCCTCACTTAGTAGGTAAGCTCCATGAGGGTTGCTGTTGTTAGGTGCCATTGAGTCGGTATCCAACTCATAGCGACCCTACGTACAAGAGATGAAACACTTTGTCAGGGCTTTTCTGCTATTCGTAGGGTTTTCAATGGTGGACTGATTTTTGGGGAGTGGGTTGCTGGGTCCATCTCCCAAGCCTACAGCACCTGGTGTTCCCAGGAGGTTTCCCATCCAAGTACTAACCAAGCCCGACCCTGATTAGCTTTATGAGATCTGACGGGCCCGGATGCCACAGTGCTATGGCTGCAGGCCCACGAGTGTAGGCACTTTTATATTCCTAGCTCCTAGCAGTGGGGCTGGGATTTAGCTCAGTTGGTAGAGCGCCGCTCTGCAGTCTCTGAGGTCCCAAGTTCGATTCCCAGCATCACAAAATTGGGAGAAGGACGTGGCAATCCACTCCCGAGGCAATCCCGAAACAGCCACTGAAAACCCCATGAGGGTCGCTATGAGTCGGACACAACTTGACGGCACCTAACAACAAGCACCTAGCAGTAAGGGCCATTTTTCTAAGAAATAAATAGTGCCTGGTACATAACAGTATTCAGTAAGTATCTATCAAATGAACAAAGCTCTCCCAAACTTGCTTCCATTCCTGAATCCTGTGAGATTATGATGACAAAGTTCCTGCTATCTTACTGCCCACAATGTATGTGCTATAAAAGAGCTGTCAGTTTTTAGTCTGGTCTTCCATTTTCTAGCATAAACCTCAAATCCTTAAATTTTCTTCCAACCCATTTTTCATTCTTGGAATCTTTTAAGAAACGTACTTTTTTCACACTACCACACTCTCCCAAATGGTGAGACCTAAAAGTCTTATTCCTTTCTGTAGATACTAAAATTTCAAAGTCTACAGAAGGGATAATTTCCAGCTGATTCATGGGATACAACTTATAAGGTACTCTGGCATCATTCTGTGTTTTGCAGAAAATTACTTGGACAGTTATTCCTAAACTTGCAGTCAAGTAAAAGAGGTTCACTCACATTTTATTATTCTGAAGCTCACACTCATTAACACTAGCCCTTTGTCCTCTCTCAATCAATTTCTTGAACTTGCCCAGACTACTCTATTTTTCTTTTCCCGGTACTGGGGGTTAAACCAGGGCCTTGAGCTTGCATGCTTTGCAAGTGCTATACCACTGAGGTCCTCCACTGAGCTGCACCACCTGCCAATTTTTTTTTTAACTCTTTGAGACAGGGTTTCGCTAAATTACCACCATGCTCAGCTCATCCCAGACTTCTCTAAATTTGCTAATCTTTCAAGAAGCTACTATGGGGATAAGCAGAAAGACATTCTAACCAAGAATTAACTCATAAACTTGATGCTCATGCTTCAAATTCAAGCCTACTTTAAATCATGATAAAATTACTTAAAAGCACTGGTGTGACTCCTGTAGGACACTATTCAACTAAGACTAGTAACTAATGTTATGCTACCAAGAACAGCCCAATGAGTGACACTTTATATCCAGAACTGTAACCAAGACCAGAAGTTTTCAAAGTGCAGTAAGCACCTGATTCATCTGGGGACCTTGTATTAAAGATACAGAAGTCCTGATCTATCTGCTACAAATGCTGATTTGGCACTTTGGGGGAGAGCTGAATTACTCATTTGCTTCCCACACAATTTGAATATGGGCTATATCTTTACAACTACATCAAGGAAAATGGAACTGTTGATTTCTTCATGTTTAGAGCCATGATCAAATGTGAGATTAAAAATATGGGCCTGGAGTACTTAAGGTTTTGCTTTAAATAATCAAATCACAGTGCCAAAGGTTAGACAAAACAATACAAAAAGGAGAGGAAATGTTTTGATTATAAAAATCTTATCTACTATGAAGAAAAATATGAGGAAAGATGTCCCACATGGTGAATCACCTCATCTTGTGAATCCTTCTTGATAAGGAAAGGGAGGTTCCTGGCAGTTGCCATGAGAATGTCAGCTGCTTGCTCTGTGGAGAGGAAAGGGAGGATACGGGCAACCATTCTTTTCCCTTTCCGGATACACATGATTTGTACAAAGTGGTCATCACTTGGCCTACAAGGGGAGAAAAATGTCAGTTTATGTCCAGAAGCACAATATGGGAAACTATCATTTTTAAAATTTTATGTTACTCAATGAATATATAGCAGTCATTCTCACTCTACAATTACCTGTACTACAAAGCAGTGAGAGCTACTTTTTCAACTCTAACCAAAAATAAATTTTCAAGTTTCACAAATGTAGAAAAAAATTCACAAATTTTATGTTAAGAAAAGACAATCAAGTGATATGTGTAATTTCTATTAACTTTTAAATAACTATTATCACATGGCTAATAGAGCAGTATCTTAGAAACTGTAAAGAAAAATGAAAACATTTATAATCTCAGAGCTAATTTTATAAATGTTAACATTTTGAAGAACTATTTCTTTGTGTCATATATTTTTTTCTTTCATAAAAAATGGACCCACAGAATTGATATGGTTTGTAATTTGAAGTTTTTTTACTTCTTAACACTTTCTATGTCAATAAATATACTTCTATCATATACATTTTGATGGCTATATGATAGTCCATAGATAATCTACATTTATTAGACCAGTTCCCTGATAGCCCAACTCTGCAAAAGGTGGGCTGGAAAGAAGATGCTTGTTCTTATGTTCTGTTGTGTGTATTTTCTGGCTTGGAAGAATCATAATTCTCTTGTCTGAGCAAAGGGAAAGGGAGTTATTAGAAGACATAGTCCTCTTGCATTCATCAAGTAAATATTTGGGATTTCTAAAACATTTGATTAGCAGGGTTCTGTTCCAGACAATGGGTAGGAGGTGGTACAGCAAAAACAACAGTAACAACAAAGTTAAAGAATTTAATTTCCACTGGAAGACTGATTGGTTTCCCCAGCACATACACACTCTACAGAAATCCCAAGGAAATATAAATGTTGACACTCCCCATCTTAGTAGGAAAGCAAATTCATAAAGATTATATGGTTGAGCACACTAGTAATCATAAACCACAAAGAATTTATCAGTTTAAAATAAAAAATCCAATAATGTTCCCTACTGCATCTCTGGCACCAAGCACAATCTCAAGTAAAATACTAAACATGTATTTGTTAAATAAAGGAATGTGGGATAAAGAAAAAATTTCCCCTTGGCTGGAAAGAACTATGAAATGTTTTACATGAAGTGGCACTTGAGTTTGGCCAGAAAGAATCTGAGCTTAAGAAAATGGTACGGAAGGGTACCCAAAATGCAAGTGTACAAAGCTCAGTTTGCAGAGTAAGGGGTCCATCTAGTCTCATGTTTTTCTCAAAGTGTCCGTTGCTTACCTCTCTTGTCCAGGCAATTTGCCCCTCAAGTTGTCATACATGCTACAGATTTTGTGCTTTCTTTCATCCATCAGGGCAGGCCGCTCTTCTTCTAGGCTTAGGATATAGCGCCTTTCATAATCTTCCACATCAAGAAGTAAACTATACGTCTAAGGAAGAGACAAAGCAGGCCATAGCATGCTAGGTTAGGATCTCAGTATATTAGATAAATTCACAGCTTAGGATCAATGGGTAAAAATGAAAGAGCGAAAACTCATTACACAAAATCTGAAATTCAAAAAAGTGCTCTTTAAAATGCAGAAAAACATGGTGAAATAAATAATTCTTTCAACATTTCTTTGTCCCTCCCTCACTAACAATCTAGCAGCAGTAAAGATAGTGAAATTATTACACTTTCCAAAATTTTCAGCAACACTGGTCTCTAATATGTACCATTCTATGTTACTGCCACCAGAGGTGCCTTATACTTACAAAAAATGTTAACAGTTAACTTTACTACTGGGGGTCAGCCACTGCTTTAAGCAATGTGCCCATATTTACTCTGAATACTCAGTACAACCCAAAGAGAAAATTACTTGAAACATCTCCATGAAGAAACTGAGGACAGCACAGAAAGGTTAAATAACTCACTCCCAAGTCACAGACTCAGTCAGAAATGGAAAAGCCATGATTCACAGCCTGGATATTGGCTCTGTACAAACCAATGGTCTCTATATATTATCTCATTCTCCTTAGCACCCAGATATTTATTGAGGAGTCTCTGGGCTTTAATTAAAACAAAGGAAAAACAATGTAATTTTTATTCTCATGTTTAGCAGGCTTAGAAAGATGACCTGCCCAAAGATATTAATCCAATTAACTGAGCAGATTTGAACAAAAATCTAGTACTTCCAAATTTAACTAGAGCACTCTTTCCATGATACCAAAGCAAGATAAGCCCCATCTGTTTCTGGAGTGCTCTGGTACACAAGGGACACTAAATAAGAACATAGTATTAATTAAAATCAAAGAATACTGATTTTTTGCTCACTTTTCTACTTCCTGGGTACACATATATTCAACAGTTCCTTAACTGAAAGTAGCCATAGCAACAAATTCTAAAACTTACTTTCTCGATTATGACAAGGGTTTTTCTTCTCTTGTCCCGAACCTGTTTTTCTTTTGTCTCCTAAAAAAGACAAGACTATTCAGTATAAATTCTTTATCTCTGCTAAGAACAATTTACTAAGTACACATCAGTAGGTTCACTTGCAAACCTTCTGACTTTCAGAAAAGAATCTGTAAAAATTAATAATCTAAAAGGACACCAGTGTAGGTAAAAATGATAGAGTTGACTGAATATCAACCCACACACAATCCATTAAACCAAATTCAAAGACAGGCAAAAGGTAAGTATAGAATACAGTAGAGGATGAAGATGCCATAAGAAAAACTGAACTCTGCTGGGGCCACAGCTTAGTAGTAGGTCCCTTATTTTGATCTTTAGTGCCACATAACAACAACAACAAGAAAAATGTGAAATCCTATAGAAAATAGTAATTATCTTAATAGCAAAATGGAATAAATACTGTTAGTAGTCAGAAGGACCTGGTCCAAAGACCCCTGCCATTCCAGGCCCTGACTGGTTGCCTTAGAAACAAAGGTGTTAATATCTAATGTCTGTGGAGTGGAAAATCACAGTGCCATGACATGAGAGGTCAGAAGCTCCGGGTTAGACTACCAACAACTCCACTCTGCCTGATCTCATTCCACAGTGACCACTCCCCCAAAACTAGTGATAATCCAAATGTTCTTAAATACATAGTTCTGCTGACACTTACATCATCCTCACTCCGAGATGTCACAACAGCATCAATCATTTTTCGAGGATTATTTACACTAGAGACAGTAAGCTTCCCCAAAGAGCCTTCAAATTGCACTGCAAGGACAAAAAAAATTTCAATACAATAAAATTTCAGCAATGGAGGCATACAAAGATCTTTACTTTTCTCTGTTCTTTACTCATGGTTTAACAATTCACTATAAAACTATGTATTAATTGAAGTAACTTTTTTTTGGGGGGGGGGGGTTTGAAACAGGGTCTTGCTATGTATATTAGGCTGGGCTTGAACTTGCCATCAGACTAGCTTTGACCCTCCTGCCTCTGCCTCCCAGGTGCTAAGATCACAACCATGTATCACCATGCTAGTTAAAGCAACCCCTTACCAGAATCTATCATTTCTCATTTTTTATTTTTTTTGTTACAATAAGTACCAAAAGAAAAATCTAAAGTATTTTCTTTTACCCACTTTAGGAGGATTAAAAATTATAATAGGTTTAAAAAACTACAGAATCTCAAGTAGAAAAGGAGCTAAAACCTTATCTGTCAAACCATTCTATGGTCGAATATAGGCTGATCTTTGCATTTACTGAATAAAATGATACTTTGTAAATCATTTTTAAACATCTCTACCCACGCACATATATAGCTATATTTTATCTATATTTTATCATAGCAGCAGTATCTCAAGTTTCTCTTATCATCGGTGTGGGACCTTACCTGGCTTGTAGGCATGCTCTAGTTTGGCCACCTGAGGAGTGATGAGCTTGGTGCGCTCCTTCTTAGGGCCATCACCTTGCATTTCTTCAGCAGCTGACAGTTTCTCCAGTTTTTCAAAGTAATTCTACCATAAGAAAAGATGATTCCAGTTGCAGTACAAGCACAAACTATGACTGTTATCTATCATTAAACAATTAACACTAGTGGCAGTAACACAACTTGAACTCTAGAAATGTATTGATCTCTAGAGTTGTTGTTATTGTCATTAGATGCTGTCAAGTCGGGTCTGACTCATAGGGACCCTGTGTACAACAGGATGAAACACTCTCTGGCACTAGTGCCTGGCACTATTACCAGTGCTTCTCTGTTATTCATAGGGTTTTCAAGGGCAGATTGTTTCAGGAGTGAATTGCCAGGTCCTTCTCCCTAGTCTGCAGCACGTGGTGTTCCCAGGCACTCTCTCATCCAGGGACTAACCAGGTCGACCCTGCTTAGCTTCTGAGGTCAGGTGGGATCAGATGCCAGGGTGCTACGGCTGCAGAACTAGAGGTGTTAGATTGTTATAATTTTACTTTATTAAAAAACCCTAGTTTTGGGGCTAGGGGTATAACTCAGTGGTAGAGTGTCTTCTTTGCATGTTCAAGGCCCAGACAGGATTCAATCCTTAGCACCACAACTTCACCCCTCACCTCTCCACCCAATACAACTCCCCTCAGTAAAAACTCCTTAGCCTTGAAAAACATTAATCAATGGAAATGTTTTTAAAGTTAGACAGCCCATAGACCTTATTGAAAGAATCAGATTACTGATGCCAAAGGAATTAAAAACACTGGTCTGACAGTACGCAGCTTTAAAATCTCTAGTTTTTAACACAGAATTTGCTTAATTTTCATTGAAGACTATCTAAAAAGACAATTTTGTCAGTACCTAACTTTAACAGTATTTAAATGAATACCCATACTAGCATAAGGGTGAAATTATCATCTTAAAAACCAGCACCAAGCTGGGTATGGTGGCACATGCCTGTAATCCTAGGGACATGAAAGATGGAGGCAGAAGGATTGCAAATTTGAGGCTAGAGGTAGTCTGTGTAACTTAGCAAGACCCTGACTCAAAATAAAAACAAACAAACAAACAAACCCCCTAGCACCAAGTATTTACCTGATAATAAAAATCATCCAGGTAGGGATCAGTGCTTTGCAGCTGCATCATCTGGATTTTAGAGACCCAATCCTTTTCCCGCTGCAACATGAGATTGGCGTATGGATCCTTTCGGAGATGATCTTGATGACTGCTCCGGTGACTTCCTCTGTCTCCAGCACCATTGAGATTTCGATGCTGACTGAAAGACAATCATGTTGCATTCACTCCAAGCAGGCACATTAATCATGCTTTTCACCAATATAGGAATAAACAAGGTCAGTTAAAAACATTTCAGTTAGCTTTTGATGAAAGAGTGAAGAATTGAGTCATAAAAGAATTTAAGAGGAGGGAGCCATGTACTACATAATAAAGGAAATAAAACTAAGATCCAAACACAATGCCAAAAATAAATGCCAACAAAGTGAAACGAAAATAAAAAAACAAATAAAAACAACTAAGATCCAACTACCTTACCGTATGCCAAGCACTTTCACCTATGGATTTTTGTGTAAGCCCTAAGTAACGCTATGAAGCAGATAGTTTTCTTTTTTCCATGTAAGATAACAAACTCAGGCTAAGAGGGACTGAAGCTATATGCTTGGTAGCAGAGTAAATTCGACACAAGCTGGACACAGTGGCACACACCTCTAATCCCAACAATTTAGCAGGCGGAGGTGGGAGGATTGCAAATTTGAGGCTAGAGGCAGCCTGTGTAACTTAATGAGACCCTGTCTCAGGATAAAAAAATAAAAAATGGGCTGTGAATGTAGCCTAGTGGAAGAGCACTTGGAAAGCATGTGCAAAGGCCCTGGGTTCAATCCCTAAATAATGGGGAAAAAAAAAAAGGAATTCAATACAGGCCAATTTGACTCTAAAATCTATAAAACCTTTCTCTAACTCATTAAAAATCATGGGATTTTTCAAATGTAGACAGAAGTTCCAGCAAACACTACAATACTTACCCATCATATAGATATAATAATGAAAAAAATATTTGGTGAAATTTGCTTTCTTTTTTTTTTTTTTGGTGGTATTTGGGGTTTGAACCCGGGACTTGCACATACTTTGCAAGTGTTTTACTGCTGGGTTGTACCTGCAGCCCATTTTTTAATTTTTTATTTTGAAACAGGGGCTCACTAAGTTATGGAAGGTGCCTCTGGCCTTGAACTCACAATCTTTCTGCCTCCATCTCTTGAGTCTCTGGGATTACAGGCATGTCTCACCACAACCAACCAATTTGCTTGATTTTTAAAAGTATTTATTTAAAGCAATATAGTGCTACATTTAGAGCTGTATGCCTGCAGATTCTAGTTTCCAGCTTTTCATAAAGGAACCACTACTTACCCTCAATATGAATACTCTCCAAAATGTCTTTATACTTATATTAACTGTCTTTCAGTATTATACAGTACTATTCTGTAGCCTTTAAGTTTTACATAAATGGTAACAGACACAATTCTACTCCTTGCCTCTTCACTTAATATTGTTGTTGTTGTTGTTGTTAGGTGCCATCAAGTCGGCATCCGACTCATAGCAACACTCATAGGGTTTTCAATGGCTGATTGTTTCGGGATTGCCTTGGGAGTGGATTGCCAGGTCCTTCTCCCATTTTTGCGGTGCTGGGAATTGAACTCGGGACCTCAGAGACTGCAGTGCAGCGTTCTACCAACTGAGCTAAATCCCAGCCCCCACTTAATATTATGCCTTTCATATTTATCCACACTGCTAATATGTCCTGGTATACATGCAAAGTGAAAAGGCTAGAATGTGACATAACCACATTTCCAACTTCAGTATCTACTTCCAAATTCTTTCTCAAGAAGCTGTAAACTCAACCTGGGCATAGTGAAGCAGGCCTGTTACCCCAGGACTTGGGAAGATAAGGTAGGACCATTGTGAGCTTGACAGCAAGACCCTATCTGACGCTAGGTGTGGTGGTACAAACTTGTAATCCAGCAATGTGAGAAGCCATTATGATTTAAATCTAGAATGTCCCCCCAAAGGTCATGTGTTTGGATGTTTGGTCCCTAGCTGTTGGCTGTCCTGGTAGGATATGGAACGTAGGGAGGTAGGACCTAGCTTATAGATGTGGGACACTGGGTGCAGACCTTTGGAGGTTTTACTGAGACCCCTAGTTCCAGTAATCTACCTCTGCTTCTTGATTGCCATGATGTGAAGTAATCCACCACAGGTACTGTTTGTGCCCTGCCTCCATGGACTGAAATCTTTTGAGCTAGAATCCCCAATAAATCTTTCCTCCTGTAAGTTGTTTCTGTTACGAATGTTGTCCCCACAATGCACAAGCTAACATAGAACTGAGGCAGGAGGACGTGTTTGAGGCCAGAGGTAGTCTGCACAATTTAGTGGGACCTTGTATAAAAATAAGAAATAAAATAAAAAGTGTCTGGGGTTGCAGCTCAGAGGGAGAGTGCTTGCCTAGTATGTGCAAGGCCCTGGATTCAACCCCGTAATTCCAGGGTGGGTAGGAAGCTGCACATTCCATCCTGACCAAAAGTGACAGTGGTGAGACACTTTAAGTGTGCCTGTCTAATGCTGCTACAGGGTTACCTAATTTTAATCGGCATTTTTCTGACATGAGTGAGCTTGAATAGCTTTTCATTTTTATGAGCCACTTGGGCAATGCATAGTTGGTACGTGTTTTGTTACACAAATGTTTAAATGTTTTTTGTTTTTTCTTTTTTGTCTCTGCCTTCCAAGTACTAGGATTTTAAGCCCGCCCCACTATGGCTGGTGAAGACTAATACTTTAATACAGTCAAATGCATTCATCTTTCCCTACATCGTTTGTACTTTGTGGGTCTTATTTAGGAGTCCACATTCATTTCATTTTTTCTTTCCTGCAAAAAATATTTGGGAATATTTTTGAAAGTGAAAAGGAATGACATGCATTCAAAGAAAAATAAAATTGATGTTTAAAGAAACCTCAGTTATGTTTAGTCTCCTTATTTTATACAGATGTGTAATTATAGAATTACTTTATATAGATCCATGAAGGCAGAGGCTTGATCGATCCTGTTCTTTTAACTCCAAAAACCTAGCATGATGTGTGGTACATAGTTGGGGCCACATATACAAATATGCATTTATACTCATTGAGTGAGAATCAAGTAATTTGAGGTAAAAATAAAGAAAGACCACTGGGTTCACCTAAGATGCAAAGGCAAGGCTGGATGCTACATTTTAATATTATTTCTGAGCTGAGAAGACAAAGAAAAGGTGTTTTTCTGAGAAGGCAGAAAAGGTCATTAAGAAATCAGCAAGGAATATAAAATGGCAGTTTAAAAGGTAAGAAAATTAAAGCTCAATTTTAATTCTGATCTGTGATCAACATAATTACAATAGCTTGGCAACTGATAAAATCTTGTCATGTAAAGCAAGTGTATCAAAAACATAAAGTGACAGCATTTATATGATTTTGTGAGCAAAATAAGCCCCATACTAAGTAACCTTACTAAAAACAACCCTAAATTAATAGCTTCTTACTACACTGTCAAACTACCATGGAAAAGGATGTGTACTTACTTCCTGTTCTGTTGTTGTCTCTGATGCAAGAGTCGCCGATGCTGTGGATGAAGATGAGTTGTGTCTGGTCTAAACATTGGGGCCTGAGATCTAAGAAAAAAGGAAAGAAGTCCCTTAATTATCTTTATAACTTGAAGTTTCAAAGAATGTTGTCAGTATAGAATAACGTCATATAGGTTTACTTAAGAGATAATTAGAGTCTACTGTAAAGAGGCTTGCAGCTGCATCACTGTGGTGTTCAAACCTGTCAGATCTCAGAAGCTAAGCAGGGTTGAACCTGGTTAGTACTTGGATGGGAGACCGCCTGGAACACCAGGTGCAGTAGGCTTGGGAGACGGACCCAGCAGGCCACTCCCAAAAAACAATTCTCAACTCCTAAGAGGATAATCATGAAATTTCAACACATTAGCAGTAAAATAGTATAATTCTCTTTCTTTTTCTTCCTCCTTAACAGTAGTCTCTAAATAAGTTTAACGTATTCATCTTTAACTATGTGGGAATGACATATATAGAATGTATGTATATGATGGTTAACTTTTTGAGCCAATTTGGCTAGGTTATGGTACACAATGATTTGACTAAGCCTTGGTTTAGACGTTGCTGTGAAAGCATTTTGTAACAGATGTGATTAACATTTACCATCAACAGACTTTAAGAAAAAAGAGATTATCTTCCATAATGTAGATGGCTTTTACCCAATCAGTTGAAGGCCTCAGAGCAAAACCAGAAATTCTCCCACAGAAGAAATTCTGCCTCAAGACTTGGAACATAGAAGTCCTGAGACTCCAGCCTGTTGGCCTACATAGTTCAAACTTAAGGCTGTGACTTCATCTCTTACCTGAGTTTCTGGCCTGGCCTGCCACATAGATCTCCAGTCAGCCAGCCTCCACAATCACATGAGGCGATTCCTTCAAGTACAATTGACTCTTTCCTCATATATATGTATCTTCTATTGATACTATTTCTCTAGAGACCCCTGACTGATATATGTAATGAAAAACAACCTTCAGCAAAGTAGAAACTAAACTCCTCTTGTTATAAAATCAGAGGGCAGAAGTAAGCAATTTAGCTAGTGTTAAGATTAGCTAACTTCTCAAGATCTCTCTTCCTGTTTATTATTTATGATAATTCTTTAGTGATCAGCACTGAGTGTGTATTTCAGTGTGCGAGAGTTCGTAAAATAGATATGAAGTGATATGTAAAAAACTTCAGAAGAAATAAAAGAGGTGATTAATTTGTAATGTACATATGTACAAAGGAAGTATGGCAGTCAAGTGCAATGTAAAAAAGCCTGGAGATTGTCAAACATTGCCCTGTTTGTCAACGTAAGGATCCATTAGCAACTCAAAATATTTCACTTAGCAAATACCAAGAGACTTTTACATTATAAATGTCAATGATCAAGGGACTTGATCGGCCACAGATAATCAGTGGCATGTTTTGTATACCTTAGGTTTTGCAGATGAGGTCCTGGGCCAGGAGGATGCTGCTGTGGAGGTGGCGTAGCAGAGGGTGGAGCACTAAAGAAGGCACGGAAGCCTGGTGCTGGGGGAAGCATCTGCCCAACTCGTCCTTGCAGCAACTTGGGATTCATGGCAGCCAGTGGGCTACCAACAAATCCAGGGACCCGTGCAAACTGGCTGGGAGACATCCGTCCAGGCTGTAGCTACAAAGAGGGACAATACCTTAGATTTAGCAAATCAGCAAGTCATTACACTTGTGAATACTGTTTCCACCAATAACTTTGATTGAAAGTGTAAAAGACAAAATGAGAGGCAGCACTGATTAACAGCAAAAGGCCATGTTATCTAAGGACCTTTAGGAGAGTAGAAGGGTTCTTTGTGGGTAGTGATAATCACAGGCTTACCTGTGCTCCTCCAAGAAGCTGTGCTCGCTGGAGAGGGCTGAGAACAGGAGGAACACTAGGAGGAAAAGGGTGACCCAGGAGGGAAGAGTTCTAAAGGAATAAAAAAAAGGGGAGGGGAAAAATTATACTATGAAACAAACAAATCAATAAGTAAAAATGTAGTATAAACTTGGATGTAAAAATTCAAACTATAAAATACTCCACTGAAGGAATAAAAGAAGGGTAATGCTAGAAATTATGAAGCACTATGGCCACATTAACAGGAAAAGCGAGCAGTAGAATGAAGGACTGAAGTACCAAGAAATCAGATAATGAGAATGAGCTTAGATTTGTTAATAAAAGAGTTATAGAAACAGGTATCTGTGTTCCCTGACCTGGGGAGCATAAAGCCTAAAATTCAAGGATGGAGATTATAAAAAATACTTATAATTTGAGAGAGATCAGTACTTCTACGTACTGATAGTGATCATATAAGCAGTGAGCATAAAATACACATTGCACATTTTTGTTACATTGTGAAGTGACATACCGGGACATTGCAGAGCTGGTTTGGAGACATCCTCTCACCATAGGGAGCAGGATAGCGCGGTGGCATTGGGGGCCGAACATGGACAGGCTTCGGACACAGAATCTATGAGGGTAAACATATATACAACTACACTCAATGAAATCAGTTTTTCTTCCACCTACACTCCCTCCCCTCAAGTACTGGTAAAGACACAGAACTCAATGCAAAGCCCTACTTCTAAGCAAATTGCTGCGGCTATGAGTTCAGACACAGAACCTTGGGTCACTTCCTCTCACAAGTCAAGCACAGTGTTGTTTTAATTGAGGAAGATTTAGCTAATTCTCCAGTTATCCCCACCCTTCCATGCTATCTGAGGGAGGTACAAGCAGACCTTCTGACTTGCAAATTTTCTCCAAGAGGATATATTTTAGTAGTAGTGAGGGAGAAGGAATGATAAGAAAGCTGGAGGATTAACTAAGTCCTATGCTAAAGTCTCTGTGATATGGCCGCCATGCTCAGCAATTTCATGATACACTGTGACTCCACCATCGCATAGGATATTGAGCCTAACTAGGCCATACCAACACCACCCTCCCCCCATACCTTCCAAATTGGCCTTCCTTTTCAGCTGCTGGTTTCAGGTGGAGGAAAGTCTATGGAACAGGACTGCACAGGCTCTAGGGAAAGCAGGGATATCTTAAAGGTAAAAAGGGATGTGGACAATGCTGCGTGTTCCCATTCCCCCCAGCTTTCAGTTCTCTCTCTGTCAATGTATTGGGCAGCCAGCAAAACACTTTAAAAAGGATATATGCACTAAATGTGGTTAGCTACCTTTTTCTCCCCCAATTAAAAGGCAGCAGCAGCAACAGCAGCAGGAAAGGGTATTAGGGAATGTGTCTCTTACTTGTACTAACTTCTCCTCTAATTGACTACTTTCTAATGCCTACCCAAAACTTCCACCCTCCTCCCAGCATCACCAGTTACTCAAATAATTTTGCCCAGATTCCCAATATCCTGGGCTGAGTGTCTGTGAAGAAGAGATACCTGTTGGTTGAAGCTGGGTACAGCCATCTGCTTAGGTGGGGTGCCTATGGGGACAGCTCTCACAGGAGGACTCCCAATGATAGGTGAAGTTGACCGCCTTGGTAGTGCACGCTCTGAAAGGTCTCGATCATCATCCGGGCCCTGTGGGGGCCTCTGAGGCAAGGCATATTCTAATACAGACACTGTAGGCATTTCCTAATAGAGGAAGTGGTTAAAAAAAGATTAACTTGAAATCCTTTAATAATCTCTACAGATGCCAAGAATATCTTCTGAAATTATTTCTAAAGTTTTTATATATTTTTAATTCATGTACAGTAAGTTCTCTGACTTTTGATAAGTACATAGAATAATGGAGGTGCCATCACACTAAAGATAGAGAACTGCTTTGTCACTCTCCAAAATTCCCCAAATTCCTTTGTATTCTCCCTTCGGTCACCTCTTCTGCTACATCCAACCACTACCAAATCCTGATCTGTTCTTTGTCCCTGTGGTTTTGCCAAGACTTTTCAAGTAATTCAAATTATACACTGACATATGTGAGTTCTTTCTTGTTGTTGCAGAGCTGGGGATTGAACCTAGGCCCTTGCACATGCTAGGCAAGTGCTCTACCACTGAGCTGTACCTCTAGCCCCTTTTTTATTTTTATTTTTTATTTTGAGACAAGGTTTCGCTAAGTTGAGCAGGCTGTTTCTGGCTTAGAACTCATGATCCTCCTGCCTCAGCCTACCAAGTTGCTGGGATTGTAAGTGTGCACCATGACAGCCAGCGATATATGAGTTCTAAAGGCTCTTTTTGAACCTTTCCCTTGGGGGCTCAGGAAGGGTACATCAATAAGTACAGCTGTTTAAGTGCTGGATGCAGTAGTCAATGTAATACTGGAAAATGATATAGTCCTATACAGTATTTATTTATTTATTTATTTTTTTGCAGTACTTGGGGGCTAAACCCAGGGTTTCACACATACTTTGCAAGCACATTACTGCTCAGCTGTACCCAAGGACCCCTTTATAAATTTTTTTATATTGAGATAGGGTCTCACTAAGTTATGTAAGCTGCTTCTGGCTTCAAACTTGCAATCCTTCTGCCTTTGCCACACGAGTTGATGGGATTACAGGCAGACACCACTACACTAGGCATCCCACGCATTCTTAAAGCAAGGAAAAGATAACAACAGGAGCCAACCTAAAATTTCTAGACATGACTAATTTGGTATAAAGAAAAAAGGTTTAATACCTGAGCAAGTAGTGGTCCTCGGATTCGCCTCAGCACTTCAGATCCATCCCAGATGCTGGAATTCAGACTTCCTGGTTGAGGCTACCAGAAAAAAAAAAAAAGGAAACATACATACAAAGTCAGGAATAGTATGGCTCTCTGGGTGATTCATTTGCTTCTGGGTAACAGGGTTCCAAAAGACCCTCACTGACTTAGAATAAGAAATTATAGTGTCCCAGAATACATATTACTCCCTCACTTCATTTTTAGAATAGCTGTCATCTGGAATTGCATTATCAATTTTCCGTGACACATGTACGGTAAAACGTATGAAATCAAATGGCAAAGCTTAATACTTCACTTTAATTATTAGTCTATCATTATTTGAACTATTATAGTTCCCAAATCAGAGCAACTTACTCACTTGCAAAACTGGCCTGGTATGCACTGCCCTCATGATAGCTGGATCTTCTAGCTCATTTTCAATCACCATCTTACTGAGCCTTTCTGCCAAGTTCTCCTCATGGTCACCCAAAAGGTCCATCTCATCCCTTTCTCCATTGCCTGTTTGTTCATTAACTGCCACTGGGAGCTTCTCTTCCAACTCAGCCAGGCGCTCATGTGCTTCTTGCCAATCATCATCTGTAAGACAATACAGTTCGTTAAAGAAATACAGTTCATATTAAAAGAGCTTTATGAAATTCTTCTGTTAAGCAAATGAACAATTCAAACCCAGAAGACAAGTAGAGAGTTAAGTTCCATTTAAAGATATGACAGAAAATCTACTAATGGACAGAGTGGGCTTTTCATTATTAAGATCAAATAACCTTGTACCATGAAATAAAATTCAAGCACTTGAATTAACAGCTTAAAACATTATCAATGGTATTAAAACTACAGTCTGAAACTGATTTCTAAACTTGGTGTTAGGTGCCACTGAATCAGGTCTGACTCAAAGAGAACAACCGAACAAAACGTACAACAGAACAAAAGAGGCACTATATCTGATAGTGCTTCTCTACTATCCATATGGTTTTCAATGGCTGATTGTTTCAGGAGTGGGCTGCCAGGTCGATCTCCCATTTTGCAGTGCTGGGGATCGAACATAGGGCCTCAGAGTGCATGGAGTAAGCATTCTACCAACTGAGCTAAACCTCAGCCTGATTTCTAAACTAGTGGTATATATGTGTGTGTGTGTGTGTGTATTACTATGTATTGGTTTTGAGAATTCTATGACATTTTAACCTATAGCCGTAGCCCTGTGGCATCCGATCCTGTCAGATCTAGAAAGTTAAGCAGGGTCGGGTCTGGTTAGTACTTGGATGGGAGACCACCTGGGGACACAAGGTGCTGTAGGCTTGGGAGATGGACCGGGCAACCCACTCCCAAAAAACAATCTGCCATTGAAAACCCCATGAACAGCAGAAGCACTGACAATAGTGCTTTGCCTGTTGTACACAGGGTCGCTATGAGTCAGATACCGACTTGATGGCACCTAACAACACAACATGACATCTTAGGTAGAAACTTCAAAGGAAAGTCAAAACCCAAAGTATTTGCACACAACTTTCTTTTACATTATAACTGCCACCTTTACAAGTTTTTGAATCCATTCATTTCATTCAATTAGTATTTGTTAAGCATATATTATGTGATAAGCACTGTTTTAGACACATGGGATTTGTCAATGTACAAGACAGACAGGTGTCTCATCCTCATGTTATCTTCACTGAAACAGGGAATACAGATAATAGAGAAGAAACATAATGAATGAATGAGTGAGATACCATATTAGAAGACAATGCTATAGGAATACAGAAGACAGATTGAAAATCTTAAATGAATGATCAGAGATAGGCCACACTGATGGTAACATTACAACAAAGACTAAAAAAGAGAGGAGGCAGAGAAACAATTAATGAAAGGACTTCAGAGGCTGAGAAAAAGACAGGATGACTATTTGGAATGGAATGAGCAATGGGGAGAGTAGAATAGAATGAGGTCAGAGTCAGGAAAAGGGAGCTTATTGAGAATCCTCTAGGCCACCCGGATTGATATGGGGCCAGGCTAATGGAATGTTTCCCTCACCCTCATTACTGAGGGGGCTGAATCCAGGGCCTTGAGCATGCTAGGCAAGTGATCTACCCATAAGTTGCACTCCCAGCCTTTCTTATTTTGAGATAGGATCAGGTTGTGTCTGGCCTTGAATGTGTCATCTTCCTGCCTCAGCCTCCAAAGTCACTGGGATTACAGGCATGTGAAACCAGTAGTTTTGATGTGGTTTAACTTTCTGACCTGGCTACTGGCTTGAAAACAGGTTGGTGAAGGAGGAGGGGCAATACTGGAAGCCAGTCAGGCAGCTACAACAGTAAACCAAGGAAGAGGTGGTGGTATCTTGGACCAGAGTTTGTTCATCTTCTATTGTAACTGTCTCAGAACCCTTCATCAGCTTCTCTAAAAGTAGGTCTTACTTTCATGACATCTCTCATTTCAGTGCTCTTCTCTTCCTTCTATTCTGCCTACATCATAAAACCTGTACTCATAATCCTGCTTCTGTTAGCGTTCACATGCAACAACTTCTCCCTCCTGAGGCTTCCCTAACTAATCCATCCACTTTAATTCTACCTTCACTTCATCTAAACGTGTTATTTTGTAATGCACAAAAATATATTCTTCTGTATTGTTATATAGTTTGTTCTTACTTTATACACTTTGTATGTTCTACAAAATTCAACAGAGGTAAGAGGTAATTCCCTTTATAACACAGAAATTTTTTTCTAGTTCTTTCTTCTTTCTAGTTACAAGGAAAATATGTTTGTTAAATTCAAATATCACAAAAATAAGTAATTTAGAATGTGCAAGTTCCCCATAATGACACAGCTATGCTAAGTTTTTAAAAATGCAAATTATAAATTTTAACTTGTTTCTTTTTATTTAAAAGCAATGTATCTTGGACATCTTTTCATAAATGCATATATACCTATAAATACTGATAATATTATCTCATTCTTTTTAACAACTATATAAAATTATATCCTATTAATAAACTGTAATTTAGCTTATTCTCTAGTGAAAAAACATATAGATGATTTGCAATTTTTCAATATTATACCATAAGGAACATTGTTGTTGTTGCTGTTGTTAGGTGCCACGGAGTTGGGTCTGACTCATAGCAACCCATGTACAACAGAACAAAACACTCCCTGATACTGTGCCGTGGCTGGCACTATGTCAGTGCTTCTCTGCTATTCATAGGGTTTTCAATGTTGGCTGCTTTTCAGGATTGTTTCAGGAGTGGGCTGCAGATCCTTCTCCCATTTTGGTGGTGTTGGAGATTGGAGGTGTTGGAGGTGGCCTCACAGAGTGTAGCGCAGCACTCTACCAACTGGGCTAAACCCCAGTCCATAAAGAACATTACACATATCTTAAAATCATAACTGGCTATTTAAGTAAGCTAATTCTTTTCAGGGTCAGGCTACAAACATTTAAATTTTGCTATTTTAGTTGGGTACGGTGGTGCATGCCTATAATTCTAGCACTTGAGAGGCTGAGGCAGGAAGGTCTTAAGTTTGAGGATAGCCTGGGCTACATAGTGAGACCATGTCTCATACAAACAAAAATGCTATTTTTATCTTATAACAATGCATCACATAATACTTCTGTTAGGTGCAGTCAAGTCAGTGTCCGACTCATAGCAACCCTATGTACAACAAGGGAAACATTATTGTCAGTGCTTCTCTGCTATTCATAGGGTTTTCAATGGCTGGTTGTTTTTTGGGAGTGGGTTTCCGGGTCCTTCTCCCAGGCCTATAGCACCTGGTATTCCCAGGTGGTCTCCCATCCAAGTACTAACGAGGCCCGATCCTGCTCAGCTTCCAAGATCTGACAGGATCAGATGCCACAGTGGTGCAGCTGCAGGCCACATAATACTAGTGATTCAAAAACCAAGGGCAGTAGGACTTCTAAATTTATAATTTTGGTATTATAGGACTCACTATGTATTCTTTGGGGCTGAGATTTAGCTCAGTTGGTAGAGCACTGCACTGCAGTCTCTGAGGTTCCCAGTTCAATTCCCAGCACTGCAAAAATGGGAGAAGGACCTGGCAATCCACTCCCAAGGCAATCCTGAAACAATTAGCCATTGAAAACCCTATGAGGGTCGCTATGAGTCGGATACCGACTCAACGGCACGTAACAACAACAACAACAACAACAACAACAACAACAACATGTACTCTTTGGTAGATTTGAACATATTCACTGTGGAAGGATGAATCCCTTAAATTATGGATCATTTTTCCATCACTGGGAAAAAGGCAAGAGTAATAAAACTATTCCTATCTAAGCCTCTAGGATACAGGCCTTCTTTCCAATCCTGAGGGATTTTGCTCCCCAACCAATGGCTTCCTCCTACCCAAGTGCCTTCTTAGGCCGCACTTGCTCCTCTGAAATGTCATGTTACAGAAAAGAACTTAAGGTAGCCACTCCATTATAATGGACTCTGATATACATACCTTGATATTAATCCACATTAGGTAAAAATTAAACAATTAATTTGAATGAATAATCATGAAACACTCTTAAGAATAGGGTAAGGGGGAACTTATCTGTGTAATGTACAACAAAATGCATATATGGAAATGTCACAATGAAATGCATGTCAGAATGAATCACATTAAGTTGTACATTAAAAATTTCCAATAAAAAAAGAATAGTGTAATTAAAAAAATCAAGTGACATTAGTCTCTATGTCATCCTTCATAAGAAAGAGTAAGCTGAGAAAGGATAAATTCTGTGGTTGCTTTTTTTTTTTTTTTGGTACTGGGGATTTGATCCCAGGGTTTCTCATGAATGCTCTGAGGGTACTCTACCATTGAGCTGAAACCCAGACCAGTTTTTAATATTTCACCTTGAGACAGGATCTTGCTAAGTTATACAGGCTGCCTCTGGCCTAGAACTTGTGATCCTCCTGCCTCCACCTTCTGAATTGCTGTGATTATAGGTGTGTGCCACCATGTCTGGCTTTGTTTGCAATTTTACTAACTCAGCAATGCCCAAAAGAGTAGGAGTTTATAATCCTGAATGTAAGGATTTTCTTTTTATATTTCCCAAATTTAAGATTTAAATGTTAAAATTTAATGTTAATGAAATGGTTCTCATGCAGTAGAGTTCTAAATTCCGTGATTTTAGTCACCACTTTCTATATGGATGTTTACAAACTTTATCAGATCCTACTGACTATGGGTAATTTATTCACTCTTTAAAATAACATGCAAAAACACTGTTTAGATAGCCATGTTCTATGAGAATGAATCTACTATGAACTGATTATTGCATTTTCAAACATGAAAGCACAGGAATCTATGCCACAGAATCCTATTATCACTTTAGATTTTTCTTGCTCTAGTGAAAAAATATCTTAAGTGGTATGTGAGGGACCTCATGTCCTTACCATGAAAGAATTTCACCCTGTTGTTAGGTGCTCAACTCATAGCAACCCTATGTACAACAGCACGAAACACTACCTGACATGCATGCATCATGTCAGTGTTTTTCTCCTATTCACAGGGTTTTCAATGGCTGATTGTTTCAGGAGTGGATTACCAGGTCCTTTTCCCATTTTTGCAGTGCTGGGGATTGAACCCAGGGCCTCAGAGAGGACAGAGTAGTGCTCTACCAGTTGACCTAAACCCCAGCCCTTTTCATTCTGTATTTGTTTCTTTTCTTTTCCTTTCTAAGACTCAGAGTTTAATGGAAAAGTTTTATCTGCCAAACCAAGAATCTACTTCAGCACCGAGCTTGGACTCTGAGTTTCCAGGGAAGAGATATGGAGTAGGTCTTTTCTCTATCTTTTTCAAATGACTTAAAAATATAGTTACTTAAGCTAGGCACAGCGGTAATCCCAGTCACTTGGGAGTTGGAGGCAGAAGGATTGCATGTTAGATGCCAGAGGTAGCCACGTAACTTAGCAAGACCTTGTCTCAATTTAAAAAATAAAAAAGGGGCTGGACATGCAGCTCTTGCAAAATATGCATGAGGCCCTGGATTCAACTACCCAGTACCACAAGATAAAAATAAAAACCACATAGTTACTTAGATATGCCAAAGTTTGACCTCAATGCATTGTTGATCAAAACGATAAAGGGTTGGCAAAAGAATAAGACAGAAATGAAGAGAAAGAGATATCTGTATTCTTTCAACTACTGGTAATAAACCTATATACCCTGATGTGGAGGGCTATGGTCTAGCTAAGTTGGTAGACTGCTGCTCTTTCTAAGGACTTGGGTTCAATCCCCAGCATTGCTAAAATGGGAGGACGTGGTAAGGCCCTCCCAAAGAAATCCTGAAACAATTAGCAATCAGCCATCAAAAACCTTATGAGGGTTGGTATGAGTCGGACTTGAATCGAAGGCACCTAACAACCACCACCCTGATGTGGACTATTAAATTCCTGGCTGCCTCTATAAACTTACACTTTTTAATAACCCAAAGGTCTATCCTAGGAGTATTTCTGAATTAAAAAAAAATAGAGGTGATTTAATTTTAAGGCAATTTCAGTTCTTAAAGATTATAGCAGCTATTAAGAGAAGTAGAAACAATGAGGAACTCTTCCAAGTGGAAGGAGGAGATTTTCAAAGATTCCCCAAAGACTGTTGTAACATAACTGGTAGTTTACACTAATTGTATTTATAATTACTTAACCTCCTGGTCATTTTGCTTCCTTATTTGTTAAAATGAGGGTAATAATAGTGCTTAGCTCACAAATTGCTGTGAGAATTAATAATATATGTAAAATATTTAGAATAGTGCCTAGCTCATAATAAGCATCATGTAAGTGTAAACTTATTTTTAGACAATGATTTGGGATCACTGCAACATCATTTAGTTCTCTGAGATGATGCAAACATTCTTTTATGCAGAAAACAAGGACTAGTTTCTTAAGGAAAGGGGACACCAGAGCATTTGTACCCAGTGACCTAAAATACCCCCTCACTGTACTAATAAGTATTATTTAAGATACCCACTCCATGAATTACAAATCATCAAATCAAAACAAGCTAAAGGTCTGACATCTCATTTACTGGTTTAAATTTTCTGTATCAGCTGTATATACACCTGTAGAAGTATACCAAACAAGTCACAGGTTGACTTAGAAAGCAGTTTTCTTTTTATGATATTTATATGAAGATATTATGATTTGTTATGTTAAGATTTCCACTTCACTACTCAACTATATTACACTCTGGAAAGGGTTCACCTTTGGAAATTCTTTCTCCATCATAAACTTTGTTGACCACTAAGTCCTTTTCAATCATCCTTCTGCTTTAGGGTACAGAGTCAGTTAACCAAATACTATTTTACTGCTTTTACTTTTTACTACTCGTTCTTTTATTGCATACCCCAAAAGCTTTTTCAGCCTCTGTGCACTTCTTTTCTAACATGTAGAATACAGTTCTGCTCACTCTAATATCTTTTTAGTACCAATATTCTCATCTTGTGAAGAAAAAGAGAAACTCAGAAAAAAAAATTTTTAAAAAGACTGTCCATAGAACTCTGGAAGCCACTGAGAAGGCAAGATCACTCTTCTGTCCAGTTTCAAAACTGAGGACATATTACTATGCTGCTTTATCTTAATATAGTATCTATAAATCAATTTCATTAACTTTATTTTAATACTGAAGAACTTGATGGAAAAACGTTACCACTTTGAACAGTATTTTAATGGAAAAAGTTCTAGAAACAAGCACATACTATTTGCAGCTTCTACTGTATTCTATAGGTTATTATTAAACTATTTCCTAAATATAATTTGTAATTTACAGCAATTCCCTGGGTTTGTAATCCTATTCTACATAGCTTTCCCTGTGGATCTCCACAGAAGAGACAACAGCATTTTAGATCATGTCATCCTGCTGAACAATCTCATCTCCTAAACTATGGCTACACTCTAAAAGGTCTCTAATTCCCTTCTCTGATGAGTCTAGCTTCTACCTTCAACATTTCTCTTGCTGCTTTCAATCAAGACAAAGTTTTAGTTATCTACTGACTTATTTTTGATTTTTGATTTTTCTGGTACTGTGGGGCTAAACCCAGGGCCTTACATATCCACCACTGAGTTGGACCTATATACCCATTTTTTTTTTTTTTTTTTATCTTGAACTGGGTTTCACTAAATTACACAGACTGGCCCTAGCCTTGAACTTGAGATCCTTCTGCCTCTGCCTCCTGAGTCACTGGGATTATAGGTGTGTGCCACCCTGTCCGGTTATCTACTGAATTTTGTAAATGGTTGACAATAGGAAACTTTTCCATTTTTCCCAGTTCATTTTACTCTGTGAGAGCTTTAATCAATTTAAGCTGTTTAGGTCACTGCAAAACCAGTATCCACTGTAACACTTTAAGATTCTTACTTGTTTTTGATACTGAACATATTGAGATCACCCACTACTGCTAAATTTCCTCTTCTTATTACTTAACTTGGAACATTTGTTACACAGACAGAAGTACTTTAATTCCAAAGAAATCGCACATATTTACACTTCCCAACATAAACACTATTATTGTTGCTTTCCAACACCAACAGTTGAATCAAAAATATCTGCACTGACTTTATGCAGATATTTATATGTTTATCAGACCTACTCATTGTTTTGAAAGTACAAAGTTTAACATGCTAGTCCACTTTCTCTAAATTTGTTCATGTAACAGTGCTTCCTAGATTTTCCATCTCAGAATTTACAACTCTGTGGCTGTAACTTTAGTTTAGCTATGTCATTTTCATCAGCTCCTACAATATTTATCTCTGGGGTTTAGCTTAGTTGGTATAGTGCTGCTATGCTCTCTCTGAGGCCCAGGGTTTGATCCCCAGCACTGCAAAAATGGGAGAAGGACCTGGTAGCTCACTCCTAAAACAATCCCAAAACAACTGGCCATTGAAAACTCTATGAATTGCAGAGAAGCACTGACATACTGATGGGCATGTTACAGTGTTCAGGAGTGTTTCACATAGGGTTGCTATGAGTTGGACCTAACCTGATGGCACCTAATAACAACAATAAGAAATGGAAAAATTTATCTGCACACCATACTTTTCATAACTTATGAAGAAATTCTATCACTAAAATTGTTAGTATAAAAAGCTTTTTAACTTTATGAAGACATTTTAAGACAAAAGCAATGGTTATATAATATACTAGTGTTGGGCTAAATTTGAAAACATATCTATATACTAGAATTTGCATTCCTACTTGTTGTTGTTAGGTGCCGTCGAGTCAGTATCCGACTCATAGCGACCCTCATACGGTTTCCAATGGCTGACTGTTTCGGGATTGCCTTGGGAGTGGATTGTCAGGCCCTTCTCCCATTTTTGTGGTGCTGGGAATTGAACTCGGGACCTCAGAGACTGCAGCGCAGCACTCTACCAACTGAGCTAAATCCCAGCCCATGCATTTCTACTAGTCCATTAATTTTCCTCAAGTTGCACGTTCTACAAACAAAAATTCCCCTCATCTAGGGTTATTTTTAACTTCCTAAATGTCTAATTCTCTAAATATCTGAGTTTCTTATAGTGGCAACCTAGAGCCACAGATCACATAGCTAGAAGGTACAGGGCTTAGAGAATACGTGGTTTCATATGGGAGGCAGAAAGAACCCCAAGGAAACAAAATATATGAATAGATGAACTATTCTAATACAAATGGGCTAGAAAATTCATATAGTATTACTGACAATGTAAATAGATAGATCACTACAGAAAAGGTTTCTTAAACATTATTGGGATCCTTAAACATAATTGGGATCGGACATATAGAAAATTATTCCCACCTAAAGGCCTGTAAGTAGAAGAGAAGCCTTTGGTGGTGGGGTGAGATGGGGGGAGGAAGTGCACAAGAGGGTAAGGGGGAAATTATCTGTGCAATGTACAATGAAATGCATATATGGAAATGTCACAATGAAATGCATGTCAGATTGAATAACATTAAGTTGCACATTAAAAATTTTCAATAAAAAAAAAATGAACTATTCTGAATGAGTGAAGGATGGACTATTGTATGAAGACTAGAAGACTATCTTGCCAAATTAGTAAATGAGGTTACCTCTACCAAGACAAAGCACTTGAAAAGAGCTAAGAGACCAAAATCACAACAGAGGAGAAAGATGTCACTTACCAACTGCACCTGACCCAAATGTATCATCATTGAATTGATCAATCTCCTCGTCTTCTTCTCCCAGGCCCTGAAATGCATCTTCATCTTCATCTAAAGGACAATCCTCCAAAGACTAAAAAAGGGAGAGAGATTAGTTTTTCATGAAATTCACATCCTCATTTTAAATGCAGTCTAAAAATGTCCATCTTACCTATTTTAATGAACATAATAGCTTATAACATTTGGTAAAGATGGTATTTTTTTCTATTCTTCAATTTCCCTGACATCAGAAGATTTTAGGATCTTCTTTCTGTTGCTATTTCCTATTTAACTTCCCTCACCCCAAGCACTCCATTTCTCTATTTTGTAAAGAATCTAAGAGTTGCATTTCCTCATGCACCCAAGAAATTAGGCACACAACATCCTTTACATCACTGGCTGAAATAGCGATGACAACTAAAAAAGAACACTTTATTATCTTGCTTGAGTTTTATGTAACTTTTTAAACAAAATTCACCTTTTCCTCATTATATCCATGTCATCTTTTCAACTATTTTATTATTCCCCTTTAGAGCTTTCTCTTTATTTTCCATCCTCTTTCCTTTCTGTTTCCTGTAGGACTAAACTCTGGTGATAAAACAGAAAGCTAAGTTTTCAACCACAATTAAGTGAACACTAGAAAAGACATGATACAGCAAGTTTAAGTTCTGCCTCCACATTTACAAGTAGTATGAAGCGAGGCTTTTCTGATTAATTCATCAGAACCTTTAGAGGACCTATTACATCTTAAGCTCTGTGCTAGGCTCTACGCCTCACTTTCTCTCTTTCTTTCTTTCTTTTTTTTTTTTTGTGGTACTAGGGTTTGAACCCAGGGCCTTGCACTTGCATGCTCTACAAGTGTTGGACCACTGAGCTGCAACCCAGCCCATTTTTTTACTTTTTGAGACAATGTCTCACTAAGTTATGCAGACTGCCTCTGGTCTGCAATCCTCCTGCCTCCGCCTCCCAAGCCGCTGGGATTACAGGTGTGTGCCACTGCACCCGGCTTAAGCCTCACTTTCTTACGCTCTAATTCAGGGTCAAATACCACTTAATTCAAAGAGTCTGTTGTAAGGAGCAAACAAGGCAAAGATTGTAGACTGCTGAACAAAAGCTAGACTCACCATAACAGATTCATTCTGTTTTATTTTAGAGGCAGTGTCTCACCATGTAGCCCAGCCTGGCCTTGAACTCATGATTCTCCTGCCTCAGCCTCCCAAGTGCTGTCATTACAGACTTGTCCCACCACACTGGGTTTGGTGTGTTCTACTTTAAACATCTCCCCTCCCTCCACTTCGGTTTTACTCACTTTTTCCACGTTTACATCAAGTCAGTTTACTCCTAGATCACTCTTATCTAGCCTATCAGATTTCAATTCAAAGATTCAGAAAAAAATTAGTGGGTTGGTCTGTGATATACCTCACCTGGCTACCTCTGAAGGCCTTTTCACTCATTCTACAGTTCTCTCAAACTTACACAAAGCAGTCATGCAACTGCCTCCCCATCAGAAGCAACTTCCAGCAATATTCTTCCAAGTCAAAAAGATCAACTTCACCAAATCACTGCTGTTCAAAAACTAAAATGACACCTCGGGACTACCTAGATCAACCCTTACGCTTTACATCCCGATACTAGGCTACTAGGCGTCCCTCAAGGTCATACACCACGCTGGCGACAGGGTCAGGTATAGGATACATTCCCCGAACGTCACCAAACCCAAGTCTCCCTCCACTCCTCCACAAGGAACTTCTGCTGGACACGCCCCCCTCCCAACTCCGAGTTCCCTCCAGCAGTCTACAGCGTCAGTCAAAGTGCAGGCCCGCCCGGCCCCTCGGACCTGTCCGCTACCTGTGCGTCTGGGGAAGGGGGTGTAACGGGGGAGGGGGCAGGATTCCCGGTACAGGGCGGGAAACTCGTCAGCATTCCCGGCTGACTCTTCCTCAAGAAAAGCCACCACACAGGAGCAAACTCTCGCCTCCACGGCTCCCCTCTGAGTGGGAGCAGAGGGTGGTCAGGTTACGGCACTTAAAGAGCCCTCCCCACCCCAAAACAGAGGCCACTCTCCCCGGCGGTTACTGATGGGACAGTCCCGCCCCCTGAAGCCAGCTCCCACCCTTGGATTGAGTCAGCGACCCCAGGCCATTCACACAGCGCTCGGCCCTGGGGCTCCCACTGTCGCAACCCCCCCCCCCCCCACCCCTAAGCCTCCCAAGCAGCACAGGACCGGCGCGCAGCGGGTGAAAGAGGAAGAGGGGCGCGTGAGGGAGGGAGGGGTTACTTCCGGTCGCAACAGCTCACCTCGTAGCGGAACATTCTTGGGGAGGGGGGGAGGGAGCGGGGAGGGGAGTGGGGGAGGGAGGGAAGAAGAGCCGACTCCCCGGGCTCCTCCGCGCGCGGGTCCTCCACCGGCTCACGACCCCTGGCCGCCGCCGTACGCCGGAGCGTGCGTGGGAACGTGCGCAGGCGCGCCTCAGGCAGGGCGGTCGTCCGGCTCGGCGCCCTGCGGCGGCGGCTGCGCAGGGACAGATTTGGCGTTCCGCTTCCTAGTGTTCGCGGCGGGAAGGAGGTCCCGTGGTGAGAGACTGCGCACGCGCCGGCCGTCTGGCAGCCTCCAGGAGAGCTCGACCCGCGGCCCCGCCTCCAGTTTCTTCGCGCCTGCGGGGCGACCCGCCCTGAGCCTACGAGCCAGTCACGAGTTTTCCGTCACCTGCGAGGCGGGGAAAACCCTTGTGATTGTCACAGGATAGGGCCCCGAAGAGTCCTGGCTGGGAGAAATGGAGATCCTTGAGTCATTTTTTTTCACGGCCTCCAGGACGTTCTTCGGGGCGCCTGGGGAGGTCTTTGCATTTGTGACCTGCGTTTGTGAAAGCAAAATATGGGAAAGTCGTGGTCCCCGGAAGGGACAGTTCGCCTGCTGAATCAACAGCAGGTCAAGGCTGTGATTTATGGGGCTAAAAGTGATGACGGCGACAGTTTTTTTAAAGAGCCGAGTGCATGTTCCGGGAGGTTTAACTAGGGTGATATTTTTAGGCGCCAGGCGCTTTCAGGCACGTGGAGCCAGAGAGCCATAAAAAGCGGCACAGCCGGTGGTACGGGGGTCAGACAGCAGCAAGGTCACGGAGCCTGGGTGCGCAGCTGAGTAACACCAAAAACCAAGCCTAGAAAATAATGTATTTAACTTAGGATCCTTGGCACCCTTGTTCCAGAAGTCTGGTGGTTTGTTACTTTCTCTAGCATCTCCCATACCTTATAACCCCCTTTGAGCCCACTGAACTTTCTCTTTTCCTGTGAGGGACTAAAGTTGTACCATGAAGAATTTATTCTTGTGGAATTTACAACCCCTTTCTCCTGCTGCCTTAAAATGCAGCTTCGCCTAGGAAAGGCATACTGTAAATGCCTTGCATTTTTAGTGTGACTGAATTACTCAGAGCTTGCCTACTTGGAAACATTGGATTTGAGAATAGAAATTCTGGCTATGAGATTTTTTTTTTTTTTTTTTTTTTTTTTTTGGTGGTACTGGAGGTTGAACCCAGGGCTTCGTGCTTGCATGCTTTGCAAGTGTTGGACCACTGAGCAGCACCCCCAGCCCATTTTTTCAGTTTTTAAGACAGGGTCTCGGTATAATACACAGACTGCCTCTGGTCTCGAACTTGTGATCCTCCTGCCTCTGCCTCGCGAGCCACTGGAATTAGAGGTGTGCTTGAGACTGTTTTTCAAAAACAGTTCTGAGACCCAGTTTCTTTATAAATGGGTATAATTATACCTGCTTCACCCAGTAGTGAGTGATTCAGTTGCTGCTGCTACTACTAATAGTAAAGATGGAAGGCTGCCAGGCACTCTGTTAAGTGCTTTTTGTGGGTTATCATTGACTCATTCCTTATGTCCACTCTATGAAGTAGGTACTATTACTTTCTCTGTTTTATAGATGAGGAACCTAAGGAATAGAGACATTAAGTAATTTGCCTTAAGTCACCAATTGGCACGTGGCAAGGTTGGCAGTGAAGGTCTGATTCGGCAAACCCAATCTCTTAATTATTGTTCCAAAATAAAAACACATGATTACATGGCTGAGACCTGAGCCATAAAGAGCAGGCCAGGGACAAGACGATAGTTGGTTTTCAAGGATGCATGGAGCATAAAAATTTTATGTGCTGGGTTGCCGCAAGTTTTAACGATTGCCAGAGTGTTGATGCCATATAGACAAAGAACACTGACAAACTGGCCCACAGTTGAAGCTAGCTGGCCATCTGTTTTTGTAAGAAGATATATCCACCCTCCTTTATTTACAAATTGTCTTTGGTTACTTCAGGGCTATGTATTAGTTATTTTTGCATCAGGGTGACCAAGGTACTTGAGAGAACAACTTAAAAGGAGGAAGGACTTATTTTAGCTCATGGTCTCAGTGGGTTCAATCAATGGCTGCTTGGTCACATGGTCTTGAGTAGAACATCATGGTGGCAGGAGCATGTGGTGGATGATGCTATTCACTTCAAAGCAAGTAAGGAAGCAAAAGAAAAGGGACTACAGGAAGTGGCCACTGCAAGACACATCCTCCAAGAATGTGCCCCCCCACTTCCTGTAAGTAGGGTATACTTCCTCCTTTCACCCCCTTCCAATAATGCCATCATATTATGAATCCAGTTAGTTGACTTGGTCTGAGATACTATGTCTCTGGAAATGCCCTCACAGACATACCCAGATATGTGCTTCACTAATCTAGACATTTCTTAATCCAGTCAATTTGACAGTCGACTAACGGTCCCATGATATAAAGATAGAGTTGGGTCTTTACTACAGAGATCTTGCGGCCTGCAAAACATGAAATATTTATTGTCCAGCCCTTTTAAGAAAGAATTCACTGCCAGATTTGGTGGTGCAGGCCTATAATCCCAGTGACTTGGGAGGCAAAGGCAGGAGGATTGCAAATTTGAGGCCAGAGGCAGCATCTGTAACTAGTGAGACCCTAACTCAAAAAATACAAAGGGGGCTGTGGGTGCAGATCAGTGGTAGAGTTTTTGCAAAGTATGTGTGAGGGTCTGGGTTCAGTCTTGTTAGGTACTGTCAAGTCAGTGTCCGACTCCTTGTTGTTGTTAGGTGCCGTCGAGTCTGACTCATAGTGACCCTCATAGGGTTTTCAGTGGCTATTTCGGGATTGCCTAGGGAGTGGGTTGCCACATCCTTCTCCCATTTTGCGGTACTGGGAATCGAACTTGGGACCTCAGAGACTGCAGAGCAGCGCTCTACCAACAGAGCTAAATCCTGTCCAACTCATAGTGACCCTATTTACAACAGGCAAAAGAAACACTATTGTCAGTGCTTCTCTGCTATTCATAAGGTTTTCAATGGCTGATTGTTGTTTTGAGAGTGGGCTGCTGGGTCCTTCTCCAAAGCCTACAGCATCTAGTGTTCCCAGGCAGTCTCCCATTTAAGTACTAACCAGGCCTGACCCTGCTTAGCTTCTGAGATCAGATGCCACAGTAGTAGGGCTACAGGCTATCAGTACTGCAAAAAAGAAAGAAAAAAACAAACAAACAAACAAAAAACCAGTTTGCTATTCCCTTATGTTGCAGATCATGTTTTCTGATCATTATATTAGAAATAAATAGTAAAAGTAGATTAGAAGAAATTCCATACTTTCAGAAATTTAAAAACCCCATCCAATTCATGGACTAATTGAGAAAACAATGAAAAGTAGAAAATATTTAGAGCTGAATGATAAATATTAATGTCAAAATTTCTAGGACACAGGTAAAGCAGTTTGTTATAAAAGTATGAAGTCTTAAATGTGAGTGATCTATAAATTAAACCCAAAGAAAGTATAAGGAAAGAAGTAATGAAAAGCAGAAATTAAACAAAAACCAAGATATCATGGGATTAAAAAAAAAAATCCCATTGCAGCTGGGCGTGGTGGCACACGCCTTTAATCCCAGGGGCTCAGGAGTGGAGGCAGGAGGATCACAAGTTCAAGGCTAGAGGCAGTCTGCATAATTAAGCAAAACCCTGTCTCAAAAAAGTAAAGAAAAAAAAGGGGGGGTTAAAGGTGCAACTCAGTGGTCCAGCACTTGCAAAGCCAGTACTGCAAAAAATAAAAAATAAAACATAAATCCTATTGCTCTTATGCAAAACCTGCCTATAAAGAAGACTGAGAGTCATTTTAAAAGAATAATGTATTTTATTTTTTGAGTTGTATAGTAGGCCCATTATCAAGATAGAGAGAATACAAGTTCTGTTCATGAGAGACTCTGCAGACATAAGGCATGCAACCATTGGAGAGTATTCCTTGAGTAGGAGGAAGAGAAGTGTCCTGTATGACAAGAGGCTTTTGACAACTGAGAAAGGGCATCAGAGGATGTCACCACATCAGCTTTCTTTGGCTCTGCTTTCTCCAGGAGTTGTAAATAACGTGTTTGTGGTATCAAAAGGCTATATACTCTTTTTTTTAAAAGTTATGGTATTAAAAAAAAAGTGATGATTAATCTTGATCATCAGCTTGATTGGAACTCAGTTGGTAGAGCGCCACTCTGCAGTCTCTGAGGTCCCGAGTTCGATTCCCAGCACCACAAAAATGGGAGAAGGACGTGGCCACCCACTCCCAAGGCAATCCCGAAACAATCTGCCATTGAAAACCCTATAAGGGTCGCTATGAGTGGGACACGACTCAATGGCACCTAACAACAACAACAATCACAACAACAACAACAACAACAACAACGAGTTTAGTAATGCACCCCTTTGAGTGTATCTGTGAGGGCTTTCCAGAAACTATTAGATCAGATCTCTGACCTAATCAATGAACTAATCTCATTATGGATTCATCATATGGTGGCAATCCTTGGAGGTGGTGAAAGCTAGGAGATGGGGCCTAGTTGGAGCAAGTAGGTCACTGGGAGCATACCTTGCCCTGGCCCCTTTCTGTATCCTGTTTTTTTCTCCTTCCTATCTTCCATGCAGTGAATACCTCACCTCTGATGCACACTCCCACCACCACATTCTACCCTGAACGTGTGTGTAGGGCCAAGTGACCACGGACTGAACTCTGAAAATATGAGCCAAAATAACTTCTTTGATTCTTTAAGTTGTTTCTGTCAGTTATTTGGTCACAATGACAAGAAAAGTAACACAATACATAACACAAAATTTACTTTCTTGTGATACTTAGTTTCAAATAGTACTTTTACTAAGAAACATTTCATCTTTAAAACAGTGATTCTCAAACTTTTGCATGCATCAAAATTGCCAAGAGGGCTTTTTAAAATGCAGATACTGGGTGCCATCCGCAGAATTTCTGATTCAGTAAGTCTGAATTTGGTCCTTCTATTTAGAGAATTTGATCAATTTACATTTAAAGTGATTATTGGAAGACAAAGACTTAGTACTGCCATTTTGTTAATTGTCTCCTGGCTTATTTCACAGTTCCTTCTTTCATATCTTTTTCTTGCTGTCTTCCTTTGTATCTGATGATATCCCAATGTGGTGTGCAATGTATCTTTTCTCTTTATCTCTTGTGTGTCCATTATAAGTTTTTGTCTTATTATTACAAGGCTTACACAAAACATAGGTATGCCAGCCTACTTTAAGCTGATAATAACTTCAACCCTTTTGCTTCCACATTATGTTTTTAGTGTCATAGTTTATATCTTGTGTTGTGTGAAAAACAGTGAATTTAGACAGACCAAAGATGGATCATGATAAACCTTGTGAACGTCGTGAACCTTGATTTCGTTGGAGGTTTCATACAGGGGTGTGGATAATTTGCAGAAAGCCTTTATGTACAGCTATAACAGAAGTGATGTAGAGTTCTCACCAAGATGTCTCAAAGCTGCACCCAAGTGGGCTTCCTTACAGAAGTGGTCTTCTGTCCCTTTCAAGTGGGTTTACTGACAAGAGTGATTGTGACACCCTGGCAGCCTTATGGGCAACTATACCACTGATGAGTTTCTCCCCTCTGCTCCATGCTATTCTGATCTGTTTTCTTCTCTCTAAACTGTTGTTTCCCACATATATATGGATTGACACAGTGGCTCAACAATGGACTTAAACATAAGAAAGACCATGTGCCTGGCACAGTGTTGGAGAGTCTCATTCTGCTGTTCTTAGAGTCGCTATGAGTGGGACCCAACCCGACAGCATCTAACAATATATGTATATATGTGTATGTTGTTGTTGTTGTCGTTAGGTGCCATCGAGTCGAGTCCGACTCATAGCGACCCTCATAGGGTTTTCAATTGCTGACTGTTTCGGGATTGTCTTGGGAGTGGGTTGCCATGTCCTTCTCCCATTTTGTGGTGTTGGGAATCGAACTCAGGACCTCAGAAACTGCAGAGCAGCGATCTACCAACTGAGCTAAATCCCAGCCCCATATATGTGTTGTTGTTGTTGTTGTTAGGTGCCGTTGAGTCAGTATCTGACCCATAGCCACCCTCATAGGGTTTTCAATGGCTGACTGTTTTCGGGATTGCCTTGGGAGTGGATTGCCAGGTCCTTCTCCCATTTTTGTGGTGCTGGGAATTGAACTCGGGACCTCAAAGACTGCAGCGCAGCACTCTACCCACTGAACTAAATCCCAGCCCCCCATATATGTGTATATATGCATATATATGTGTATATACATATATATCCCTCTAAGTTCAGAATCTTTTGACTCTTCTTCCCCTCCTTCTACCAGGGAATGTTGATTCATTGGAGCAAGCCTAATTAACTTGTATATTTTTGCCCATTCTGTTGCCATGTTTGCAGGGCCAAACCCCCTACCCCCATGCCAGGTATTTTGTATCAATGTAGCAATTATAAGGTCCATTCCATGCTCAGTCTGGAGGAAGCATCTACACATCTTTTTATATTGTGTATCCATTACAAATTATTATAGATACAGTTATTTTCAGAGTACTTTTGCTCTTTGACAATTGTACAAAGTGATTTATATACAATTGCATTATTATAGTAATCTGATTTTTACTATATACTTTCCCTTAACAGTAAGTTTTATACTGTCATATGCTTCCGTGTTACTAAATAGTTTTCTTCATTTGAATGTGAAGAACTTCTTTTAGCATTGCTTGTAAGATATGTCCAGTTCTGATAAACTCCCTCAGCTTTTGTTTATCTGGGAATGTCTTGATCTCTGCCTCTGTGAAGGACAGCTTTGCTTTGTAAAGTTTTCTTGGCAGGCTTATTTTTTTTTTTTTCTTTTGGCATTTTGAATATATCATCTCTGTCCTGGACTTCAAGATTTCTGGGAAGAAATCTGAGAATTTTATGGGAGTTCCTGTTGTTGTTGTTGTTGTTGTTAGGTGTTGTCAAGTCAGGTCCAACTCATAGTGACCTCTGTGTACAACAGAACGAAACATTCCCTGACACTCTCCTGTCTAGGCACTATGTCAGTGCTTCTCTGATATTTGTAGGGTTTTCTTTCTTTTTTTTCTATTTTTTTTTTTCCTGTACTGGGGATTGAACCCAGGGCCTTGCACTTGCATGCTTTGCAAGTGCTCTACCACTGAGCTGCACCCTCAGACCATTTTTTAAAAAACTTTATGAGACAGGGTTTTGCTAAATTACACAGACTGCCTCTGATCTCGAATTTGTGATCCTCCTGCCTCTACCTCCTGAGTCGCTGGGATTACAGGTGTGGGCCACCACGCCCAGCTTTATTTGTAGGATTTTTAATGGCAGATTATTTTGGGATTGTTTCTGGAGTGGGTTGCCAGGGCCTCCTCAACCTACCTATAAAAAGAGCATCATAACTTTGTATCTGAATTCACTGTCTAGAAATAGTGGAGGAGTTTTACATATAAAATGTTTATTTGTCTTACTTTATAAATGGAAAAAATTAAAATAGTTTGGTAGGAATGGTTTGATTTTCTGTATTAACCAGCTATTGCCACAAAGATGATACAGAATAAACTAATTCCAACATCAGTGGCTCACAGATATTTCTTATTTATTTGTATATAATTTGTTCAGGTTATTTTTGTCAGCTGGGGCTGCTCCGCTACAGGCTGCAAATTGGTGAGGCTTGGCTCCAGGCTTCAGGCTGTGTTCAGGTCTATGGCACACATGCCATTTTGGGACCAGACCAAAGGGCCAGCTGCTTCCTCTGCATGCCGTTCTCATTGTGATATAGGAAGGGGATCAGCCCAACTAAGCAAGCAATGTCTGGAGCCTTGTTTCGGTCATGTCAGCCAATATTCCATTGGCCAGAGAGAGCCTCATGACCAAAACCAATGTCAACGAAGTTGACCAGTGCACTCTACTAGTTTATATGGCAGAGGGAGTGAATAAAGAACTGAAAACAACCATCTAAATCTATGACACACTTTTACATTCAAATGGTAGGATATTTTTCTTTCTGTTTTTTAAAGTTTCAACTTTAGGTGATATCAAAATATGAAAAGTAAGCAGAGCACAATGAATCCCCAAGTACCAGCACTCAGCTTCAACCTTCAACAATTATTAACTCCTGGCTACTCTTTCATCTATACTTCCACTTACTCCCCTGAACTGGATTACCTTAAACTTTAGATTTCACATGCTTAAGGATCTATCTCTAAGGGATAGTTTTTTTTTTTTTAAAGCATATCTGCAATTCCTTGAACAAACTTTCTTAAGAACATGATGGAATCTTAAACAGGTATCAAAATATCAATGATAAATTTATAATGAAACAAGAAATGACTATAAATGTGTGTGGAAGAGAGCAGAGTATAATTATTATGTTAAAAACATATTTTGTCAGAGATGAAAGGAAAATTTAACAAAATGCTAATAACAGTTATTCATTGTGTTCCAAACAATTGTTCGTTGGTAGTGATTCCTGTTACTAATTTACTGGAAAGGAAGCATTAAAAAGTTTAAAGAGAAATATACTTGCCATCAGAGGACTTTAGGCAAATTGCTCAAACTTACAGAAACTAGGTGTACTTATAAGTTGCCAAATGAGGATAATATGACACAAAACAAGCGTCATTTTGATTTTGAGGATCAAATACATGTGGAAACATTTCTAAATAAAAGCTTACTACCCAACTGTAAAATGTTTATGAGACCAAATTCTTATCTAGAACCTGAACATTGATAACCCTGATGGTATAATCTACGTAGCAAGCAGTGGGAAGCTGTCGCAATCTTTAGTTTCATGTGGTCAGTTGGAAAGATCATTGGGATGATGGTTTGGCTTGGGTTCTAAATCTGGTGTCACCAAAACTGGTCTTGTGGCCTTCTGAGAGTCCCTCTGCTTTTTAAATGTTTTTCTCCTTAAAACAAAGAGCTTAGATTAGATGACCTTACAGGGATCTCCATCTTGGCAATCAATGGTGAAATGACCAATCCTAAGCTTTTGAACTAATTAGGGTTTTTTTCACAGAAGACATAATGCCTGCATTTGCTTATAGCCGTTAGATTGGTTTGTTTACTGTCTCCCTGGGTAGATATTCATGCTCTAGGATCAAATCCGCTGGGAGAAAATAGACAATTAAAATGTGGGATTAAGCTAAACATGGTGGTGCATTCTTGTAATCACAGCACTTGGGAGGCTGCAGCTGGAGGATCGTGAGTTTGAGGCCAGGCTTGGCTGCATAGTGTGAACCTGTCTCAAAAAAAAAAAAAAAAAAAAAAAGTGGGATCTTTTCATAAATCATATGGTAGAGTAGATCATGGCATTTCATATTTACAGCTATGGTATATATATAAATTGTTCTGAGAACTTGTATGCTGTCTTCAGTGTGAGTTTGGACTAATTAGAACATTTAAATGGACGGTCTACTTCTTTTACTACTTGGATGACTGGGCAAAACCTACAACCCTCTTGATGATCTATTTTCCAATATGTATCGAATGTAATTTCAGTTTCGTACTGGTTCTATTACAATGATTAAGGGGACAATAATCTTGGACAAGTTTTGTGTGCGAATAGTGCTGTGCACATGTGAATTGTCATTACTTTGATGTTCAAAGGCGTGTGTCATCTGGAAGTACAGCTTTGCCTATTCCCCATCTCAATGATTGAAGATTGTAAAGGGAATGCTCAAAGGCCATGAATATTTAAAAAAAAAAACAGAAACAAAAGAAATAATTAGTTTCAAATTTTGTACTTAAACCAGAAACAGAAGATAGAGTTTTAAACATTGACATTGGAGCAAGAGATTTATCAAGAGACCAAGGCTGGAGGATGGTAATTGTCTATTTCTCAGATTCATTACTCTGGGACTTATAACATGAAATAAGGATCTTCAGGGACATATATGTGGGCACGATATATTATTGTTGCTAGGTGCCGTTGAGTTGAGTCCGACACACAGCTACCCTATGTGCAGCAGATCAAAAGTCTTCCAGATTCTGTGCCAGGCACACAATCTTATTATGTTTAAGCCCACTGTTGAACACACTGTGTCAATCCATCTAGTGGAGGGTCTTCCTTTTTTTTATTGACCTGCCACTCTCCCAAACATGATGTCTTTCTCCAGGGATTGGTCTCTCCTGACTATATGTCCGAAATATGTAAGACACAGTCTGACCGTTCTTGCTTCCAAGGAGCACTCTGGTTGCACTTCTTCTAGTGCAACTAGCCTTCGAAAACCCTATGGGCATGATATAGTAATTCTCAAATAACAGTGTGTGGCCTCCAGTCCTAATGGTAAGATTCAAGAATATAGCTGAATTTGTATTAAATTGATTCTACCGGAGAACTCAGATAATAACTGGAGACAAAGAATTGGCATGCCAGTTCCCAAATATTGGAGTGAATAGGCCAGAATTATTTTTTTATTTCATGAAATAACTCTTTAAAAATTGCAAAAATGTGTTCAATTATTTCTTTAATTTTTAAAACTTTAATGTGGTATAAGGATCCAGTTTGTTCTGACTGCAGCCTTCTTGAGTTATAACCAACATGATTACTTCTGAATAACCCTGGTTTGTTTTGCCCCCATATTTTCCCAGCATGCCATATATCAATGAAGGCATTCGAGTGGTATGTGGAGCTTTACAACTGGACCCTGAGGCTATCAGCATCAGGGATGTGTCTGCTACCTTGATGTTACCTTGGAATAAACCAGCTACATTCTGGCTTGGATGAAAGTTGTGACCACTGTATAAGCCCCAAGTCAAGGAATCCACAGTAAACTGCAGTCTGTGCAATCATAGATCTGCCTGCCTCTTCGACCTCATGGCACCTTTGACTCGTGGTCAGGTCTTTCCCATTGGATTTTCCCAGATCATGTGCCTGTTGTTGTTGGGTGCCCTTGAGTTGAGTTGGACTCATAGCGACTCTCATAGGGTTTCCAATGGCTGATTATTTTGAGATTGCTTCAGGAATGGATTGCCACATCCTTCTCCCATTTTCGTGGTGCTGGGGATCGAACCCCGATCCTCATAGAGTGCGGAGCAGCACTCTACCAACTGAGCAGAACATGTGCTAAGAACATTTGACATGAGATCTATTCCTTTAACATATTTTTAGGTGTATCATACCATATTGTTAATAATGGACAATATGTTTGAGGAGATAAAAGGCCCTCCCTTGACTCAGCTCTGAGGTCTTAAGTACTCACCTCCCAGATTTTCTTATCATTTTGGTGCTGACACCTGGGAGGCTGATGTGGCTTTGCCTTAAGGGCATGAGCCCCAACCTCTCCCAAAGGGACACCAGCTCACAACTTCTAATCTCCCCAGGGAAAGTGGCTCCACCATCCAGTTGGTAAGTAACTGGTTTCTTCTGATTGTTTGGCTTCCCTGCTCTCATTTGTTCTCTCCTCCTCTCAGATTTTGCTTGGCTGTTTCCTTTCTCTTCCATACCATCGTGTTATAGTCCCATTCTGAAGTCTTGGTGCCATGCCCCATGAAAACCTTTGGCCCCCCAAGGGAATTAAGGATGCTTTCTTCAGTTTACCTTCTGTTTATCTGGTGACATCTGGAGCCTCAGGACACCTGACACCCAGACTAGTCTATCTTCATCCTCAGATATGGGAGCTTGGGGGTCATCCCCCCGAAAGATATGCCTTTTGGGTGCCTCTTGGCTAATGTAAAACCCTAGGTCTCCAGTCTGAGATTGCCTAAGAAATTTATTCAATTTTGTAATTCCATTTGGACTCAACACCAATAGGACAATAATTCAATCTGGCCAGAAAATGGAACCCTTGATGTTAATACCTTAACTGAACTAGATAATTTTCTCCATCACAATGGAAAATGGAGTGAAGTCCCTATTTCCAAGCATTTTTTTCTCTTCGGTTGCACCCCTATCTCCATAACTCCTGCTGTACCTGTCATATTCTTGTCACTCATACTCCTTACCTTCCCAACCTAAACTGCCTCCCTATAAGCCTGCTGGTAACAATTCTGCATTCTCTTTTGATCTTGCTAATCAGTTTCCCACTAGTGGAACTGGCTGCTGGTCAGCCTCCACAGGACTCTTCCACCTGCTTCCTCCCTTCTCCTCCTTCCATAGCTTCCCTGCCACCTCCTCCATTTGATTTACAAAACCCTACCCAAACCTTTCCTGGTATCCTTTCCTGGGCCCCCTTGTCATCATCCTGCTCATTCTGTCGTTTACTCCTTGCCTAATACAGTTTCTGAGCTCTTTCATTCACGCTCAAGCAAAGAAAATTTCTGCCATCATCATGACTCAATTCCTCATGCTGACTCCACAGAGACACCCTAGCAAGCCTGCCTATCAACACTTGGCTTCCTCCACTCCAGGATGACTGTGCCCTTCCTCAGCAAGAACCAGCCGGGGACAAGTTCACCTTTGTTCCTATATAATCAAAAAGCCAAGAATGAGGGGATAAAGGGCCCTTCCCCTGACACAGCTTCGAGGTCCTGCGATAACAAGTCAAGCATTGCTGAGATTCCAACCTGCCAAACTCACCCCTCCTTTCTTCTTGGAAGGAAATTTTTCCTGCCAATGTTAAGACAAAGTTTGCTGGTCCTCTATAAGCCTCAACCTCAACAAGCATGTCACAGCAGTCCCATCCCCTTCCCTTCCAACACTGCTGCTGGCAGCCCCCCTTTTCCCATCCTCCCCTTTACTTACCCCCAATAAACCTGTTCCTCCACAGGGCACCACATTCCCTCATGTCTGTGTACTCTGTCTCCCAGATTTTCCTACTGATATGGTACAGCAGATCTCTGGAATTTATTCATCTTATACTCCTGAATCTTTATTCTCACTAATTGAATTAGTAATTTCCCATTTTTCCCTCCTTCTTTAGAAACCATGGATTTTTGTCTTTCTGTGATGGGGTTATTAGCATAACATCATCAAGGTTCTTACATTCTGTTGCATATTGCAGGATTTTGTTCTCCTTTTAGGTCAATATTAGTTTTGATTAAGAAATCATAGCTGTATACATTTATGGGCTATAATGTGATGTTTTTATATATGTATACAGTGTAGAATGATTAAAGAAAGCTAATTAATACCTCCAGCCACTTGGTTGCATATCAGTTTTTATGGTGAGACATTTGAAATTTACTCTCTTAGTTCTTTTGAAATACACAATATATTATTGTTGACTATAGTCACACTGCTGTGCAAAAGATCTCAAAACCTATTCCTCCTATCTTAAACTTTGTGTGTTTTGATCAGCAACTACCCGTTGTCTCTTTCCCTACTTCCTCAGTCTATGGTAGCTATTATTCTACTTTCTACTTCTATGAGTTCAATTTTTTACATTCCACATAGGAGTGAAGTCATGCAATGTTTTTATTTCTTTTCTTTTTCCAGTACAGGAAGTTGAACCCAGGGCCTCACACATACTTAACAAATGCTCTACCACTGGCCTACACCCTCAGCCCATTTTTTAGTTTTAATTTTGAGTCAGGGTCTTGCTAAGTTATGCTGGCTACCTCTGGCCGCAAACACATGATTCTCCTGCCTCCCCCTCCTGAGTCACTGAGATTACAGATATGTGCCACCATGCCTGGCATGCAGTATTTTTCTTTCTGTGCCTGACTAATTTTAGTTAGAACAATGGTCTCTAAGTTCAAACTTTTAGTTGCAAATGATAGGATTACCACTCCCTATTCAGACTGAACATTGTATGTATGCAACATTTTTTTTTGTCCATTCATCCATTGAGGGCCACTTAGGTTGACTCCCTTTCTTGACGATGAATAATGCTGCATTGAACTTGGAAATGCAGATATCTTTACCCTTACTGCTTTCACTTTCTTTGGTTATACTCCCAAGACAGAGATTACTGAACCATAGAGTAGCTCCGTTTTTTAATTTTTGGAGAAACCTTTGTACTGTTTTCCATAATGGTTGTACTAATTGATATTCCCATCAAAGGATACAACGATTCCCTTTTCTCTACATCATCACCAACACTTGTTTTTCTCACCTTCTTGATAGTTGTCCTTCTAACAGGTATAAGCTGATATCTCATTGTTTATAATCTGCATTTCCCTGATGATTAGTGACATTGAACAGTTTTTCATGAGCCTATGGCCATGTGTGTGTTTGAGAAATATCTGTTCAGATTGTTTGCTACTTTTAAAACTGAGTTATTTAAGGATGCAGTGTTTTTCTCCAAGAAACCAGGATGCAGGGATCAGAGCTGCTGCCAAACTTTCTTGGAGTATGACTGGGATCACAGTGGGTGATCATGAGGTCAATCTGTAAACCAAGATAAGAAGAGGGGTTTTTGGAGCATCTACATGTGGGAACCCTGCCAACTCTGTTGTATTTCATGACAAAAGTGCGATTTAGTGTAATGTCTACTTTGTGACTTCAAAAAGTAACCAAAAAAGCAATCAAAGTTGGTTAATGTGTAAGGTTTACCCATCAAGTCAATCTGCGGTTGCACTGTAGTTACTACACAGTAAGAAATCTCAGTTCTAATAAAACCTCCACACTTCTAATTTTAGCTTTGAGAACAGGAAGTGTAAAGATACAAGGCTGTTAGGAGAGACAAAAAGCTTTGCTTTGTGAAACCCTGGAGTGTGAAATAAAAGTAAGAAGAAGTTTATATTAAAAGGCATAGCTAGATTGATTTTTGGTTCCAGGAAATATGATGTAAGCATATCCTTTCTGCCTCTCACCCTGAATGCAACCATAAAACCTAGATCCAAGCGGGGAGCAGTGGCACACACCTGTAATCCCAGTGACTTGGGAGGCAGCTGTGGGAGGATCACAGGTTCGAGGCCACAGGCAGCCTGCATAATTGAGCGAGACACTGTCTCAAAATAAAAAATGAAAACTGGGGTTGAGGTGAAGTCCCACGGTAGAGCACATGCAAAGTATATGTGAGGCTCTGGGTTCAACCCCCAAGCACTGCCAAGAAACAAAAGAAAAGAAAAGAAAACATCCTTAGATCCAAAACTTGGAGCATTTATTTGAGGACTCTGTAAAGTAATGTTAGCATAAAGTTAGAGGAAGGAAGACTACACTTTAAAGTATGACTGAACTGGTACTTGATCTACCCCCGTTTTCTCCCCAGGCCTAGGCAGCTTCAAATGCAGAAGTGTAGTTGACATGGATAGAGATGACTTCCAAGGGAAACAATCCAGTTCAGTCTTAAGGAGTGGGCATAGCATCTCCTGGTGGGACAAGGGCAGCAGTGGGATCTACAGGAACCTAAAACTCTGAGGAATTGTAGAACCTGTTGAACCCTGGGTGACCCCTGTTGTTTTTTTCTCTCCTCTTTCCTCCTGCTGCCTGGACTCAGACATGAGTATAGTGACAGGCGGTGACCTGCACAGCAGGAGAAATAAAGCCTCAACTTCTGAGCAAACAGGAGAATCACAGTGAATGGGAAACTACCTGGGAGATTTTGGTGAGGGAAGGGCTTGTCCGAGTGACCTGAGCTGCAGCGGGTAGAAATGATTCTAAACACACACTAAAGACTTTGAGAACTGAAGTAAAGATAAACCACCCTCTAGCCTTTCCAGGTAACAAACTGGTCCCTGGTGGGTGGGATGATCAGGTGCTGTTGAGTCAACTCATAGCAACCCTCACAGGGTTTTCAATGGCTGATTTTATTGTTCAGGGATTGCCTCAAGAGTGGATTGCCATGTCCTTCCCCCATTTTCGCGTTGCTGGGAATTGAACTTGAAACCTCAGAGACTGTAGAGCAGTGCTCTACCAACTGAGCTAAACCCCAGTCTGATGGATGGGATACATGTAGGATAAATCTGAATATCATACCAAAGGTGTTAGATATGGAAAACAACACACACGCTCACACACACTTTGGCTTTCCAGACTAACCTCCAAGAACAACTATTTTTTTCTGCTTTTGTTGATGTTTTCTCATCTCCTGCTCTATCCCCCTCATCCTCATTATCTTATATTTTTTCTAGCAACTAACACATTAAGTACTGAAAAAATATGTAATCTCTCTGGCACCCAAGAAAAACAATTGTTCTTCCTCCCTCTCCTTCTTGTCTCCACTCCTTTCCTTTCCCCTCTCTCTACATGTTAGCCACTCTTTTCTTTCTTTTGGCTACAATAATAACAAAGCATTTAAACAATTTCCACCAGAACAATTGGAATTCTCATTAGAATGATTGACAACTCAGGTGATAGAATTCTTCTTCAAGTTGTTATTGTTCAAGTAGTGACCAGTTAATGCAACATGGAACACAGGGTTTCCATTGCTCAGATACTCTAAAATATTTTGCCACATTTAGCAGTTGAAGAACAACAACAACATATGTTCCCTGGGCTGGGATTTAGCTCAGTTGGTAAAGCTCTGTGCTGCAGTCTCTGAGGTCCTGAGTTCAATTCCCAGCACTGCAAAAAATGGGAGAAGGATCTGGCAATCCACTCCCAAGGCAATTCCGAAACAGCCAGCCATTGAAAACCCTATGAGGGTCGCTATGAGTTGGATACCAATTCAACGGCACCTAACAGCAACAACATATGTTCCTTAATTGTCCAGGTGAATAATGGACCTATGTAAGGAACTCAGTGAATTATTTCCAACATTTGTAAAGGAACATATAAGGTATATCTGTAGGTAGACCAATATCAAAGGATCCTATTCTTTTCAATGACACTCACTAATCTCAATACTCTGGATGTCTCTAGTTCATGAACAGGCCTCTATACTCTTTTTTGTTTGTTTATTTGAAATAGGGTCTCACTATGTAGCCCCAGCTGGCCTGGAACTCACTATGTAGGCCAGGCGGGCCTTGAACTTGCAGTGATCCTCCTGCCTCTTCTCTGCCAGGATTACAGGCATGCATTAGCATGTCCCGCCTCCTCTGTACTCTTTTTATCCTTGGGATTTGGGGAGAAAGAGACAGAGCTGGAGAAAGATAGCTGTGACATTGTGAATTATAATACAAAAATATGTGTTTTGCTTTCCACCCAGTACACAGCACATACTTCCTAAAGCCCTTGGGATTTACAAAATGGCAAGAGTCATTTTGTGTGTTCATGAGAGCAATGGTGGCTGGGGGTTCCTGGACAGCCTTCAGATGGGGGCTGATCATAGAACCAACCCTGTGATTAGAGATTTGGAACATTCATCCCCTACTCCCACCTCCAGAGAATGTAGGGCTCTGAACCTTGAGTTGATTGTCAGTGTCAATGATGTAATCAAGCATGCCTATAAAATGAAGCTCCCTCCCACGAAAGATAGGGTTCCAGGACCTTTCAGGTTGCTGAACACATACATGAACTGGAGATTGTCTGAAAATGACATTGAGGCTCCACATCTCCCTCCCCATACCTTGCCTTATTTATCTTCTGTTTGCAGTATCCTCTTAAAATAAACTGTTAAACCAAAGTGTTTCCCCAAGTCCTGTGAGTCATTCTAGCAACTAATTGAGCCAAAGAGGGAGCAGGAGGTTGTGAGATCCTACAAATTTTCACTAGTCACTTAGAAGCAAAGGTGACAACTTGAGGTTTGTGATTGGCTTCTGAAGTATGGGACAATTTTGTGTGACTGAGCCCTTAACCAGGTAGATAGAGTCAAAAGTGAGTTAAATTATAGGACATTCAATTGGTATCTACTAAGAACTGGAAAATTGCTCAGTGAAGAAAAACATTCCTGCATATTTGGTGGCCAGGAGGGGTAAGCGAGTGTACAGATAAATCACTGTTTTTTTCCTCCTACATTACAATAACAGCAGAACTGATTTTACTAAGCCCTATGAGAAACTGGAAAGAATTTTTTTGAATGTCAAGATGGAAAACAAAGCTGCATTATACTCTTTCTGATATTAAAAAATGAAAAATAAAAATTTGCTCTAATTATTTTCATGTTCGCCTTTTTAGAAAAATATACACATGAAAAAGATTTTCTTAGCCTCCGTGTAATAAAAAGCATATAACATTATATTTGAAATAGTGGAGATGTTCCTATACAAAAAATGAGAAGTAATGCACTTATTTATTTGGAGACAGTCTTGCTAAATTGTGGAGGCTGCCTCTGGCCTCAAACTTGTGATCCTCCTGCCTCAGCCTCCAGAGTCACTGGGAAGTTAGAGTCTTTAATGTTGACACTGAAGCAAGAGATTTGTCAAGAGACCAAGGCTGAAGTGCAATAATTATCCACTCCTAAGATTTATTATCATGGGCCTTATTACATGAAGTAAGGACCTTTAGGGACACATATGTGGGCATGATATAATTCTCAAATGACAGTGTGTGGCCTTCAAGGGTAATTGTGAGGCTCAGTAATAAAGTTGAATTTGTATTAAGTTAACTTTAACAAAATCTCAGAAAATAACTGGAAAAAATGACTGCCTGCACCCAAATAAAGGATGCCAGTTCTCAAATATTAGAGTAATGGTTCAAGAGATGCCTTTTGTTTCACGTATAAGGCATATCTTTTTGGTCTTCCTTTTAACAAATTTGGTGTCCAAGACAGGGCATGGAGGCAAGCATTCTACAATGAAGTTGTACCACCAACACTCTTTTTATTTTTATTTTTTATCTTGAGATAGGGTCTTGCTTAGTTATGCAAGCTGCCTTGGGCCTCAAACTTGCAATCCTCCTGCTTCCACTTCCAAGTGGTTGGCATCATGGGCCAGCACTTCCTGAAAGATGTCCAATAAGAGTCCTAATGTACATTTGTTCATGCTGGGAAGTTCTTCACTTCTCTTAGTTCCTTACTTGTGTCAATAGGAGAAAATTCATCTTACCACAGATGTTCACCATAGGAGACTCAGGCTTTCCCAGAGAAGTTGTTGTTGTTAGGTGCTGTCAAGTTGGCATCCAACTCATAGTGACCCTATGTATAACAGGTGAAACACTACTGTCAGTACTTCTCTGCTATTCATAGGGTTGTCAATGGGAGATTGATTTTTGGGAGTGGGTTGCTGGGTCCTTCTCCCAAGCCTATAGCACCTGGTGTTCCCAGGCAGTCTCCCATCCAAGTACTAACCAGGCCTGACCCTGCTTAGCTTCTGAGATCTGATGAGATCAGATACCACAATGGTACAGCTGCAGGCTCCCAGAGGAGAGATTGTCATTAATCTAGAAATACCTAGCTTACAAGGATAAAGAAAGAATCCGTGTTCAGTTCCTTCACTGGGGATCCCTGAAAAGAAGGATGTGACAAAAAATCTGGGAAACCTGAGTGCAGTTACAAAAACATAGTTAAACATTAGACTCTGGGCAGAGTGTATCTTCCTACATGTTTAATAAAGTGCAATGGTGGCAACTAAGAAAGACAACATCTTATTTGGCCTATGTTAGTCTTTAAAGCCTTTGGTATCTGTGCTTTGATTTTTGTGTTCTGTTTTCTTTCCCCCATGAGTTTATTTAACCTATTCTTCTCTAGAGGATATTATTTTGAGTGTCACTCATTCACTGTGGCAAGTTTTATGATAGTCAAAGACATACTCTACATGGCCTCTGCCACCAACAAATTCAGCATCTGACTTGGAATAAGCCACACAGGCATGAAATCTTTCCCTAGTAACAAGGTACCTCATGAGACCATCTCTTAGCATAAAGATTCATGGTGTAAAACTGTACAGTAAAAACTGTCTAGAACTGTAAAAACTGAGCTGTCCATGAAAATATGACTATAAACTAATTGATTAACTAAATTAAATCAATATTTTTGAAATCTCTAGCTACCATGCTAACAGAAACAGTTTCTCAGAAGAGGTCAGTCTACTTGAAGGAGTTAAATAAAACCCCGAGAGTATTTCAAATACTGTGATGGATTTGTGCAGAACATACAAAGGGAATATGAGACATGTGATCATTTGTCCTGGATGGGGACAGTGGTCAGGAAAACCATTTTAGCAAAAGTTTTATTTAGAACAAAGCAGAGTTTCACTGAGCTGAACAGCTCAATAAAAATACATCCTTGAGAAATATGTAATAGAAAAGAATGGTGGTGTATTAGGGTTTTGCCATTCTCTTTTAAACAGGAAAAATTCAAAGCACAGATGCTTACCAAATCATTGAAAGGGATAGAGAAGCAGATCTATTTAGGGTTTGTCTTCAAGAATGACTCCTAAAACAAACAAACAAACAAACAACAAATAAACAGAATAGAACTGTCCACTCAAAGGGGCATCTATGTTCACCTGAAAGAGTGTGAGGGAATGAGGAATCATTGATATGATTTTTGCTTCCCCAGCCATACTCCATCTGCTAGAATCCCAGCAGTAAATGGGCATCTCATACTCATGGGCACCTCTCCCTCTCCAGTTTATTCAGATCTAATTTATGTCTTGAGGGAATTCATATGGATCGGTGGGAACTAAGTTATATCCCAAATGGATGAAATTTGACCTTCTTTTTTTAGCGCTTTAGGTTCTGAAGTATGTAGAGACTTACCAGATGGTGGTTGGAATAGTTTATGTATGCACCAAGGCACCATATCTGCCACAAGTTGCACACTTATCAAAAATGACAAAGACTGTTGAGTACCATACCCCTGGTTAGGAAGACTGTCTAACTGGTCTGGAAAATTACAGATCAGAAAATTATGCTCCATTAGTCAAATACATGGAGAATGCAGTCAGCCCCTTATATCCATGGATGCCACATCCAAGGATCCCACCAACTATGGATAGAATGTATTGGGAAAAGAATTGCATATGTAATAAACATGTAAGACTTTTGTCTTTACTCGTTAAAATACAGTAAAACAACAATTATAAGAATTAATATTGCATTAGGTATTAAAAGTCCTCTAGAGATGGCTTCGCCATGTTCCCATCAGCTTGTTATCCTGTGGGGGCTTGTGTGTTGCTATGATGCTGCAAGCTATGCCATTGATGTTTCAGATACCAACAGGGCCACCCATGGTGAACAGATTTCAGTTGAGCTTCCAGACTAAGACAGACTAGGGAGAATGACCTGGTAGCCTGCTCCTAAAACAATTAGCCATAGAAAACCCTATGAGTAGCAGAGATGCACTGTCAAATATAGCACCAGAAAATAAGACCCCCTGCCCAGGTTGGAAGGCATTCAAAAAACAACTGAGGAAGAGTTGCCTCCTCAAAATAGAGTTGATCTTAATGATAGGAATGGAGTAAAGCCCCTGGGACCTCCATCTGCTGATTGTCATGATTCAAAATTAGAAGAAACACAGTGACTACAACAATGGGGTCAAACATAAAAAAATCATGTGCATGGCACAGTGTCAGGTAGTGTTTTCTTCTGCTATATATAGGGTCACTATGAGCTGGACCCAACTCGATAGCACCTAACAACAACAAAGAGATGGCTTAAGGAATATGAGAGGAGGCACGTAGGTTATATGAAAATACTGCTCCATTTTATATAAAGGACTTCAGCATGTATGGATTTTGGTATCCATGGGGTGTCCTGAAACTCATCCTCCACAGACACGAAGGGATGACTAAATTCAAGTTTGTAATTTATACTTAACACACACATACCTAGCCAGCTGGCTATCCCTTGCCCTCACTGCTGTCATGCTCACTTGTTTTAAATGAGAAAGTCTTATGGCAACATCTGATTTCCAAAGATGTCACAATGGAATCACTTTTGAGAGGGAATGTCTCCCCAAGTCAGATGCTTAAATCCATCTGGATTTTGGTCCTACTTATGAGAAAAGAAGAGAAACAGCTATCCCATATTTCTATATCCAAATTGTTCTATTTTGCTTGATAATTAAGAAGTAGCTAAGAAACTATTACCATCAGCATTGGGAGAAGCCCAGAAGCCTCTCAAATGGGAGGAGAAGTGGTCAGCACATTGATAAAGTAAATAAGAAGTGGGAGTTAATAATCAAAGTCAGTGCCTTGGAGTTGCCTTAGATATTAACAAGCATAATCCTCTTGTTTTTTAGGTACTGAGACTGAGGCTTTGTTATGGACTGAATTGTGTGCCTCAATTCATATGCTGAGGTCATAAACCTCAGTAGTTTGGAATGTATTTTGAGATAGGGACTTTAAGGAGGTCATAAAGATTAAGTGTATTCGTTAGGGTGGGCCCTAATCCAATATGGCTCATCTTGTAAAAGGAGGAAATTAGGACATAGACGTGAACAGAAGAAAGGTCATGTGAAGGCAGTGAAAGAGGACAGCCACCTCTAACTGAAAGGCAGAAATCTCAAAAGAAATCGACCCAGTTACTGAGTCTCAGACTTCTGGCCTCCAGAACTGGAAAATAATTTTTGTTGTTCAAGTGATTGAATCTGTAGTCCATTGTTATGACACTCTGCTATGGTTTGGATATAGTTAGTGTGTTCCCCAAACATTCTTGTGTTACAAGGCTGGTCCCCAGTGTGGCAATGTTGGGACATGGTGTAGACCCTTTAAGAGATGGGGCCCAGCTCATTGCAATTAGGTGATGGGCACATCACCGGTGGAAGGGATTAATGTAGTTCTCATGGGATACCAAAAGAGTAGGCTATTATGGAAATAGCAAGACTGACCTTTTCCTAGTCTTTGGATTTCTGTCTTGCTATGTAATCTCTCCCTCTTGCAGGTTCTCCATTGTTGATATCTGCCATGTTGTGATATAGCCAGGAAAGCCTTCACCAGAAGCCAAATAGATGGACCACCCAATCTTGGACTTCCATCCTGCAAAACTGTGAGCTAAATAAACATCTTTTCTTTATAAAGTACCCAGTCTCAACTGTCTTGTTACAGCAACAGAAAACATACTAACACACAGCCCTACCAGTCTTGAAGGATGAGAGCAACTTTCTCAATGTTACATAGGATCTTAATCCTATTTTATCCTTTCCAGACAATGATAATGGTTGAGATGCTTTAATCTGGAATCCACTCCTGTCTGTTGCAACAACCCATAATCCCCTCTTTTTTGTATGGTACTGAGTTTAACTCACAGCCTTATGTATGTTTTTGCAAGAACTCTTCCACTGAGATGCTTCCCCAGCCCTGTTTAATTTTTTTTTTAATCTTGAGACAACGTCTCATTAAGTTACACAGGCTACCTCCAACTTCAAACTCATGATCTTCCTGCCTCCACCTCCTGAATCCTTGGGATTACAGGTGTCTGCCATTATGCCTGACTTACCCATAATTCCTTTCATTTTGTCATGCCTTAGCCCATTTGTGCTGCTACAAAAAAATACCTGAGACTGAGTAATTTATATAAAAACAGAAATGTATTTTCTTGTAGTTCTGAAGGCTAGGAAGTCTGAGATCAAGACACCAGCAAGTTTGGTGTTTGTTCAGAGAGTTCTAATCTCTGCTTCCATGATGGTGTCATGAACTTTGTGTCCTCACATGGTGGATCAGTGCAAGGGCAGAATGGGTGTAAGCCAGTTCCTTCTAGTTCTCAAAAGAACTCTTTAAATTGTTGAAAAGTAAAGATGTCACATTGAACATGAAGGTGGGTACAACTCATGCTATGATATTTTCAATTGCATCATAAAGCTTGTGAAATCTGGACAGTGAATAAATGAGACAAGAGAAGAATAGATGCTTTTGAAATATGGTCCTGGAGATGAGTATTGAATATACCATGGACTGCCAAAAGAACCAACAGATCCATCCTAGAAGAAGTGCAAACTTGGAAGTGAGGATGGTTAGACTGCATCTTACATATTCTAGACATGTTGTCAGGAGGGACCAATCCCTGGAAAAGCATACCATGATTGGGAGATTTGTGGGTTATAAAAAAAGGAATACCCTCAACTTGATGGAATGACACAGTGCCTGCAACAATGGGCTTAAACATAAAAAAGATTTTGTGCATGACACAGTATTGGATAGTGTTTCATTCTATTTTATATAGGGTCACTATGAGTCAGACCTGATTCGGTGGCACCTAACAGCAGCAACAACAATCCATTCATGAGAATTCTCATGACTTAAACATTTCCACAAAGGCCCCACTCTTGATCACACCAAAAAGGGGGATTAAGTTTCACCATAGACTTTGGAAGGGACACACATTCCAACAATAGCAATCGCATCTCGGAGATTTCTCAACTATCTTCTCTTCTCTGTCACTTGACTCCATTTCTTCATTAAATCTGTTCTTTCCAGTACCTTCTGATTCACCTCTTTTCCATTACTCCCTTTCTACCCTGGTTGGTCCTGCAGCCATAGCCCTGTGGCATCCGATCCCATCAGATCTCAGAAGCTAAGCAGGGTTGGGCCTGGTTAGTACTTGGATGGGAGACCACCTGGGAACACCAGGTGCTGTAGGCTTGGGAGAAGGACCCAGCAACCTACTCCCCAAAATTAATCCACCACTGAAAACCCTATGAACAGCAGAGAAGCACTGACAATAGTGTTTCACCTGTTGTACATAGGATCGCTATGAGTCAGATACTGACTTGACAGCACCTAACGACAACAACCCTGGTTGGTAGAATTTCTCTTTCCTTTCTTCTCCTTCTGAATATTGCAATGCCCTGTAAAAGATGAGACAAAAAATTGGAGTCTATTTAGGAATTTTTCTCTGGAAGTAACAGCAAAGTATGCCTGTCCACTTAGTTTTGTAGAATCAGTAGAATGAAGCAGAAAACATCAATAACATAAGCTCTAAAGCAAGCATAAGTTATAAGTTCTCAAAATTTTCTATAAACAATGGAAGTTTTAGAACTCCTTGTTAGAATTAGGATAAAAATAGAAGAGTATAGACCTTACTTTACTATGCAATAATATTAATATAATAATAATAATGAATGATATATATAATTCCCAATTATCTATTTGATAGGATTCCGAATCCTATCAAATAGATAATTTATAGTTCTCATTTGTAGTTTTTCATATAAATCACAAAATATATTTAATTCAAACTAAACATGAAACTAGAATAATGTTTGGTTCTTATCAAGCAACAATTACATTACAAAAAAAATATTTCTCTCCACATTCTGGCAATCCATGATGCACAAGTCACATCCACTTTGATGAGGAGACAGATCCAGTAGTCACTATCAATG